>LR546119.1:0-16299 GCA_900536305.3 Caenorhabditis sp. 40 LS-2015 | reverse complement strand
TCGGTTTCCATTACCCCCTTCTCTTGGTTGATCTCGTTAGGGATTTTACCTAGAACTTCTGTTGTATATCTGCCATAATCTATTGTTCAATAAAAAAATTATCAATTATCAATGACCTAGAAATCCAAAATCCGCAAAAACTAGTCCCTCATCCTAATTGTGACTTCTGGTGGCCTAGAAAACCCAAAGTTGACAAAACTAGTCCCCCATCTCAAAAATGACTTGTGGTGGCCTAGAAACCCAAATCTAAGCCATGAAATCTAGATATCCTTGCGCAGCTCACCAAGGGCTTTTGAATGAGTATAATCATGATCACATTCTATTCGATGGCCTAACTTTTCGATTTTTTGGAGTTTTCTAGGCCGCCAAGGTCAAAACTTGTCGTTTTGAGCCGAAAAACACGATTTCAGTCTCAAATTTCCTACGGAATCTTCCTGGATCCTCGAACGCGCTCCATTGGCAAAATATTCTTGTTTCCAGAAGAGCTCCTATGCGGAGCATCTCGAAAAGGCGGTCTCCACAAGGACCAGTTTCCCGATGAGGTGTCAGCCGTCGAGGTGTCCGGCGCGATGCGTCAGGTTCAAGCCGAATCCGCGGAGACTCGGAGACGGGTCTTCAAAGACGTCTGTCAGCAGTATTCGCCGGTTTTTAGGTAAGCGCGCTCCATGGAGAACACGAGAGTGGTGGAATTGGCAATAGAGCGCACTTGCTCCGAAAAATTTGAAAAAAATGGAGAAAAAATGAGCTCTGGGGAGTGATTTTAAAGGAAGTTAGCAGTGGAGCGCATTTTCTGACTTTATGGGTTTTTCGCGCCCTTTTTTGACACTGGTAGATCAAAAATTCGATTTGATCTACCAGTGGATGCAAACTCGCTCTATGGACAACAAACTTTTCAGACACTTCTTCTACCAAAATTTTCCGACCGCCCACATTTGGCGCCAAAAACTCGCGGCCTACCGACAAAGTCTCGCCGCGTGGAGTGTCGGTGAGTGTGTTTGTGCGCTCTATTGAGAATTTTCGAAAAAAAAATTTATCAATAGAGCACGTTTTCCAGTCTGCTACATGGTTGGCCTCGGCGATCGACACGCGTCGAACATTCTATTCGNATAGAGCACGTTTTCCAGTCTGCTACATGGTTGGCCTCGGCGATCGACACGCGTCGAACATTCTATTCGATCGGAAGGAGTGCACATTTGTGCACATTGATTTGGGTGGGGGGTTTGAATTTTTTTTAAATTTTGAAAAATTAAAAAAAAAATTTTTTTTTTTTTTTTTTGAAATTTCAAAGTTTGGAAAAAAATGTTTCCAGGATTGATTTGGATGGAAATTTGAATTTTTTGAAAAAAAAATTTCAAAAAAAAATTTTTTTTCATCTTCAAAATTTATGTTAAAAATTTTTTTTTTTATGTTCATTTTTTTCAGGAATGATTCTGGAGTACAGTAAGCGATCGCTGCCGGTTCCGGAACAGGTGCCGTTCCGAATCAGTCGAGACGTTTTGGACCCCCTTCTCATCGAGGGCATCGAGAACGGACAGTTGGCCGAGGACTGTGTGAGGGTTATGGAGAAGTTGAAGGAGAACGGAAAGGTAAAAGAGAGATGGAAGTTCGGTGGAGCGAATTTGCCAATGTTTGATGAAATTGGCTTTAGAGCATGTTTGCAACATTTCGGATTGTTTGAGCATCTGAAATTCAAGATTTGAAAATTTATAGACCCCTTGAAAGGTTGCGAAACCCGGAATCTTCAAAATTTCAAAATCTCGAAAATCAAAAAATACCAAAGATGACAATTTCTTCTTCCTGGACTCCTATAATCTGACGCGAGGTTCGATTATTTCAAGAGATTCAGAATTTCAAAATGAAAATTTTCAAAATTGTCATGAGAATCGAGTGACGACCTCGAAAAGTTCTCAGAATCCTCAGAATCTCATAATTTGAAAATCTCATTAATCTGAAAATCTCCAGAATCTCAGAATCCTCTAGAATCTGAGAATCTGAGCATCTCAAAATCCGAGAATCTGAGAATTTCAGAATCTCCGGAATCTCCGAAATCATGAGAATCTCCATAATCCTTCAGAATTTCAAAATCGCCAAATCTCAGAATCCTCTAGAATCTTAAAATCTCAAAATTCCTCGAATCTCGGAATCGGAATCTGAATCTAAATCTGAAGCTTTCAGATTATCAGAATTCCTCAAAATCTTAGAATCTTCAAATCTCAGAATCCTCTAGGATCTCAAAACCTCAGAATTCCTCAGAATCTCAAAATGTCAAAATCCTAGAATCTCAGAATCCCAGAATCTCAAAATCCTCTAGAATCTCCGAATTTCCAGGTGATCCTCGGCGTGGCGTCGGCGCTCCTCCGCGAGACCATGTCCAACTTCCGCGACGCCGAACAACTGCCCGGCCGTCCGTCGTACATCTCCGAAATGGCGATCGGACGTCTTCGCGACAAACTCCGAGGCACCGACGACGGTGTGACGGCGCAACCGTCGAATCTTCAAATTCGACGTCTTCTGAGAGACGCCACGAATTCGGACTATCTGTCGAAAATGTTCTGTGGATGGATGCCGTTTTTGTAGCCCTTCGAAAATTTCAACTTTTTTCCCCAACTTTTTTTTGACTTCTGAAAATTTCAAAATTTTAATGTTTTAAATTTCACTTTAAAAGTCCACTTTTTTAAAAATTCTTCTAAAATTCAAACTTTCTGCTGTTGCTCTGTATCATGTTTTCTTTGCTCATTGCTCATTCTTTGAAAATTTTCATAAGTTTTCTTTTTTTTTCTTAAGATTTCTCCCCCGAGTGCTTCTACCTCTCTTCCCATCTGTTGAGTGCAATCACTTTTTTTTCAAAATTTCCTTTTTTTTCTGAGAGATTTCCCGAAATCGATAAACTTGTTGATTCTTTTTGTGGTTAGTCGCAAAAAAGTTTCTGGAACAAAAAAAAAATTGTAAGTTATTTCAAGATTCATAGGTAAAATTTGATTTCCAGACGATTCGTAGTGTTTTCAGAGCAATACGATAACAATGAGCAGAGTTATGAGAAGATCTGAAAATTTGGCCAAAAAATGGGCAAACATTTTTTGATTTTTCATTTTTTTTCTCAAAATTTTATAGGTTTAGATGTAAAATTGAATTTCGAGATGAATGATAATATTCTCAATTAGCTATTAGTAAACTGAGCAACGTCATGAGTCAAAGTTTTCAGAACGAAACAGCTCCTCCGAAAAGTCTCCGAGTCTTGTTGACGCCAGCAATTGTTTCGGAAGCAGAGGAGGAGTAGAACTGAAAAATGAGAATTGCTCATAACTCGCTTCAAAATGATTTTTACAAGGCGAGACTGAGTTGTTAGAGTTTCTCATTGTCCAATTGATAAGATACAATAAAAAATGGATCAAAAAAATTTTGAGCCACAATTGAAAAAAGTACAGTCATGGGCTTTTTTTCAGAATTGGCTCGAAATTTTTCTGTTTAGTTTTTGATGTCATCTTGATTGTCTTAATGAGAAAAGCTGTGAAAACTTAGTCTCACCTTCTGAAAATTATTTTGAAGCGAGATATGGTCCATTTTCTGAGGGGGTCTAATCAGGTTAACTGAGGTCCATATAAATGCTCATAACTCGGTTGAAAATTGGTTTCAGAGTGTAAAACCAAGTTTAACAGACTTTTAGTCATCATCTCAACCAGAATCAATCGAAAAACGAAACAATAATTTTGAGGTCGAAAATTGAAAAAAGTGCAGTCTAACCATGGGCATTTTTTCAGAATTGGCTGAAAAATTTTCTGTTTAGTTTTTGATGTCATCTTGATTGTCTTAATGAGAAAAGCTGTGAAAACTTAGTCTCACCTTCTGAAAATTATTTTGAAGCGAGATATGGTCCATTTTCTGAGGGGGTCTAATCAGGTTATCTGAGGTCCATATAAATGCTCATAACTCGGTTGAAAATTGGTTTCAGAGTGTAAAACCAAGTTTAACAGACTTTTAGTCATCATCTCAACCAGAATCAATCGAAAAACGAAACAATAATTTTGAGGTCGAAAATTGAAAAAAGTGCAGTCTAACCATGGGCATTTTTTCAGAATTGGCTGAAAAATTTTCTGTTTAGTTTTTGATGTCATATTGTTTGTCTCAAAAAGAGGATTCCAAAAAGCTATGTTTCATGTTCTGAAACTGATTTTGAAGCGAGATATACTTCATTTTCTGAGGGGGTCTAATCAGGTTAACTGAGGTGAATGAACATGATCATAACTCGGCTCAAATGATTTTCAGAGACTGAGACAAAGTTTTTTGAGTTTTTCGTAGTCTATTCAATAAGATACGATAAAAACTGGAACAAAAATTGTTTAAGCCAAAATCGAAAAAACGCCCATGGTTAGACTGTACTTTTTTCTATTTTCGACCTAAAAATTGTGTTCCATTTTTTATTGAAATCTGTTAAACTAAACATTAAAAGTCCAAATAACTTAGTCTCACTCTCCCAAACTCTTTTTGAAGCGAGTTATGGCCCATTTTTCTGAAGTGCCTTTTCAGGGTTAGTGAGGTCCAGAAAAATGCTCATAACTCGGCTGAAAATCGGTTTCAGAGTGTAAGACCAGGTTCAATAGACTTTTAGTTGCCTTCTTTATCAGAAGCAATAGAAAAACGGAACAAAAATTTTTGGAGCCAAAATCGAAAAAACGCCCATAACGTTAGACTGTACTTTTTGCGATTCTGGGCCAAATTTTTTTTTGTCTAATTTAAGTTGAATATTGTTTAAATTGGTAAGAAAAGTCTAAAAAACTTGGTTTTACTCTCCAAAACTCATTTTGAGTCGAGTTATAAGCCAATTACTATGTCTGAAAATTTTCGACGTATTATTATTTTTTTAAGTTTTTAAAATCCAAGAATCTTACTTTAAACTTCTTCATATCACTCTCAATCATCCCATGAAACTCTTGAATTTCATCGAAAATATCATAGATCACAATAAATGCGACAGATAGAAATAGAACCGAGAAGAATAGGGAGAACGAGGTGTAGACTTGAATTAGTCCCATTTTTCGAGAATTTAGACAATAAGGAGAAAAGTTTTTATACGAATTTCTCATTGTTCTGGGAATTGGAGGAAGAGAAAAAAGGGAGGAAGGAAAAGAGAAAAAAACAGGTTCAATTAACAAAACTAAAACGAATTAAAACGAATAATCAGAACCCGCCGATGACAGGGCGCCCGTGTCAAAGTCCTCCAGTTCGTCGATGGATTCTGAAAAAAAAACTCGAAAATATTTTTTCGGAAATTTTCGTTAAAAAAAAATTTTGAGATTTCCTTTTTTTTCTTGTTAACTTACAGTAATGAGTGTAAAACTGAATTTTTGTGCGAATGGTAGTATTCTCGAGCTTCTACGATTAAAATGAGCCGACTTATGACCAGATCCGTGATAATTGTCATTGGAGCGCAATTGCATTTTTTGATAATTTTTGATAGTTTTGCTGTTGGTCTGGGTGTGAAATTCAATTTCCAGTTGAATGGTAATAATTTCAAAGCTGTACATCAAAAATGAGAAAATTTATGAGCAGATTTCCGAGGGTTATCAATGGAGCGCATTTGTAATTCAAACGATATTCTATAGTTTCTCAGTAGTTTTGGATGCAAATTTCAATTTCCAAACGAATAGTAGTGTTTTCAAACGCTCTAGAATGAAAATGAAGGACATTATCAATAGAGCGCATTTTCCTTTAATACTTTTTGAGACGATTTTTCAGTTGGATTCTATGTAAAGCTTAATTTGTAGGCGAATGGTGGCGTTTCCAATGCTCCATGATGAAAATGAGCCGAGTTACAACCCAAATTTCAAGAATTGTCAATAGAGCGCACTTTCTTCAAAAATTTTCAAAAGCGATTTGGGACATCATTCCGACGTAAAATTTAATTTCCAGACGATTAGTGATATTTTCAGAGATCTAGAGTCAAAATCAACCGAGTTATAACCTATTTCTCACTGCTTACCATCCGACATCACCAATGGCTCCACTTGCGGAGCCTCAACTTTTGGCTCCTCCTCTTTTCTGGCGATGGGTTTCACCATGTTCAACGGTTTCTCCTTTTTCACGTCTTCTAACTTCACGTCTTCCACTCTCGGCGTTTTTTCTCCATCTTCCGAATCCTCCAAATCATCCAATCCCTCTAACAACGCGTCGATATCTTCACTATCCGCGGATTCAACAGATGGCCTTCTTGGTACCGGAAGTTGTGGCAAATGGGCGGTTCCAAAAATAGACGGAAGAGATTCAGAAGTGGGCGGAGCCACATTGTCGGTGACGAGGCCAAGTTTCAGAGGCGGTCCCCAAGGGGCGGAGACTATCGGATCCTCTTCCTCGACACTCAACGACTTCTTCAGAATATCGGCAAATGTTACTTTTTCCTCCTTTTCACTTGTGTCTTCTGACGTCGAGTCGTCGTGAGACTTTGCTCCTTCTGATGGAGGCGTTGAGGATGAAGACGTTGAGTCATCGGAATCTGAGTCATCTGAGTCTGAGTCGATGACTTGGGCGGTTTGAACGACGAGTTGGTTGCGGTGGGCGAGCTAAAATTGAGGAGTCAGGTTTTCCGAGTGTAACTTCTTTATTTTCGATCCAAAACTTTTGAAAACTGAAAATTCAAATTTAACCTTGAAAGAGCTTTAAAACGAGTATAATCATGACTGGTTTCGAAAATTTTTGAAAATTTTCAATTTTTGGGTCCCACCACGAAAATTAGGAAAAATTGAAACTCACCAATCATGATTATACTCATTCTGACCGGAAAACCAAGCTGAATTCGGATCCGCTGTTTTTATCCGATTCAGATCAAAAGCAAAGAAGTTAACGCTCAAAATCTTTCAGATCAGGTCCCACAACGAAAAGTTGAAAATTTTGAAATCCGTCAAGATAGGTCATGATTATACTCATATTGGAGGGAAAAATGAGCTCAGTTCAAATTTGTAACTTTCATTCGATTTGGATGAAAACCGAGTCAGTTGCATATCAAACCTGATGAGGTCCCACAACGAAAACTTGAAATCGACCAAAATCGACCGGGATTTCACTAAAACCGGGAATTTTTGTAATTTTTGAAATTGACATTGAAATACCTTCAAAATGAGTATAAACACGTCCAGTTTCCTTCATTTCAATTTTTTTTGGGTCCCACCACGAAAACTGGAAAATTCTGAAGTTGATAAAAATCGGTCATGATTATACTCATTTTGACTGGGAAACCCAGCTAAATTCAAATTTTTTAATTTCAAGTCTTTCAGATCAAAAATGAAAAAGTTACAGCAAAAACAAAAACTCACTCTTGCTCTCTGCACCTGCATCTGCTGTCGATAGATCTCTCTCATTTCCGCGTCACTGATCGGCGCAATTTTTATCGGTTCCCTCCGGAATTCCGCCGGATTCGTGATCTTTGTCGAATATTTTTGACCATTTTCCACCGGTTTCTGCTCTCTTTTTAGTCCTCTCAGTGGATTCTGGATTTTCAGATAATTTTTCAACAAAAAATCGATATTCTGCTTTTCGAATTCTAGAAATTTCTCGGATTGTTTCTGATAATTTTTAGCCATTTGAGTTCTCATCAGTTGAGCCGGAATATAGTAGCCTTGCTCGTCGAGCCAATCAGCGACAAGGCTGTGGGTGATGCATTCTGGAAAATTTCAGAAAAGTTTTTGAGGTGTAACTTTTTTATTTTTGCTCCAAAACTGTTGAAAATCTGAAATTCAAGTTCACCTTGGTCTTCCAATCGAAATGAGTATAATCATGACCTATTTTGAAAGTTTTCGAAATTTCCAATTTTTCGTGGTGGGACCCAAAACCCCAAAACGTTCAAAATTCTCAAAACCAGGGCATGTTTATACTTATTTTGTAGCTCTTCTCACGGTGAATTCGAATCTTAGAACAAAAAATTCTAAAAATTTCATTCTGACCAGTAAATCAGTTTCGAGTTTTCGTGGTGGTACCCAATCTGAAAGTGTTTTGACTGTAACTTTTTCAGTTTTGCTCCAAATCGTTTACAAATTAATTTTTCGAAATCAGCCACACGTTCTGGTCAAAATGAGTATTATCATGACTTGTTTTGAAAATTTTGGTTTTTTTCAACTTTTTCGTGCCGGGACCCAAACAACTCAAAATTTTCAAAAAATTTCCAAAACCGTGGCATGTTTATACTCATTTTGAAGCTCTCTCCATGCTGAATTCGAATTGACGGAAATTTTTTTAAAGGTCGATTTCTTGACTCCGCCCACCTCTATCCGTCAATTCCTCTTTTCGTTCGAGCATTTTTCGCGGCTCGCCGAGTGCCATATTTATCGTACCTCGCATGTAGGTCTGAAAATATGGAATTCCAGAAGTCGAATACTTGAAAATCTTCAGGTAATTTGGAATCTTGAATATAACAATTTTTTTTTTCAAAATCTCCACCTCCAGAATCCAGAATCTGGTTCTCTAGAATCTCAAGATTTTCACAAGATGTTGATTCTGACGTTTTAGGATTTTCGTTTTCAAATGTACCTCCAAATGTGTTCCCAATAATTCCATAGTGGCCTAGAAACCTCAAAAATATCCAAAACTAGTCCCCCATGTTTTCTTTTTTCCAAGTCATTATGAATTTCTAGGCCATCCTAAAAATCTGGGGGCCTAGAAAACCAGAAACTTCGAGAACTAATCATTCACCTTTCAAAATGGCCTAGAAACCTCAAAAATCTCCAAAACTAGTTCCCCATATTTTCTGTTTTTCTAGTCTATTAGAAAGCCTAACTTTCCAATTCATTGTGAATTTCTAGGCCATCATAAAACCTGGTGGCCTAGAGATGCAAAAACTAGTCATCCATTTTTCAAAATGGCATAGAAACCCAGAAATTTCAAAACCTAGTCCCCCAGTCCCAAAATTTTCATTGGTGGCGCTAGAAATCGCCCAAAAAGTCAAAAATTTCAAATCCATCAAAGCTGTTGTGCGCTCATTGCTTATTGTTGTCTATGCTATTATCCATTGAGTAGTCCAAATGAATGAAAGAAATAATAATAATAATAACAATAAAAATAAGTCATCAAAAATTCCACCATACCCTCAATGGCGCGTACTCGGGCAGCTCGGCGAGCTGCTCCGCCAGTTGCCGAAGCGATTTTCTTTGTTGTTGCTGTTGTGGTTCCATTATAATATCATATATAGGGGAATAGATAATATAGAGAGTTATATAAAGTGAGCCAAAAGAGGTATATATGCATATATGAGCGGCGCGCGCTGAGAGACAACCACCCCTTTCTGTCTGGGTCTCCTCTTTTCCGCTTGCTATTTCTTGGCCATCTCTCCAAGCCTGTGAGCCAAACTCGCCTAGAAGAGAGGGGGGTGTCCATGGTAACCAAAAGAGAGAAGCGGTTCACTACACACGAATCGGGGGTTTCATTCACACACACACCAACATTGACATAGGAGAAAGTGGTGGGCGGGGCTTACATATATATATAGTATATCAAGAATGGGGGTGGGAAATTCACTCGAGAGGAGAGAGATTTGGCGGTCTTAATAGTGGTGAGAATGATGGGGGGAGCATTAAAAATAGAGGGAGAAAAAATATAAAATTTTGTGCGTAGATTCCGGGGGAGGGTTACACTAGGTGAGAATTGGGATAGGAGGGGGGTCTGTTTAAAACATGAAAAAGTTGGGGGCGGGTCTTAATGCATGAAACTTATATGTATATATCATTTTTGTTGGTCTTGTATATATGTATATATATATATATAAATAGATAGTGGATAGAGATGCTCTGTGCAGGATATGCATAAATGTGTGTGTGTGGGTGGGACTTACAAAGTGACAAGGAATGAGAGGGGGTATATTTCAAAAATATAGATAGAGCTAAAAAATAATACTTATATAGGTATATATAAATATATATATATAAAGAGGATCTAGTAGAGACTTAAGGAGAAGGCGACAAGGGGGTGAAGAAAAAAAATCAAGTTATTTCGTACGGATAAAAAGTGGTGGTGAGGAGTTTAGAGATTTTGACAACACATTTTTAAGTCATCATTGGCACAATGGTGTGGTCGTTGGTGTGGTCGCCGCCGCCGCCGCCGCCACACACCGACGACGACGAGGGCGATGCCGACGCAGATGGCAGCGATCCCGGCGGGCTCAGGTTCATGTTGTCCGACCAGATCGTGTTGAGGAAGCCGAAGCCGCCGTTGGCGGTGTGGCCCGCTTTCAGCGAGGACATGAGGCTGCAAAAAGGGAATGTGGTTAGGAGGGCTAGTTTTTGAAACTTTGGGGGTTTCTAGGTCATAACAGGTTATTTTTAGGTGCGGAACTAGTTTTTGAGACTTAAGCTCTCTAGGCGATTTTCAGAAATGGACTAGTTTTTGACATTTTGAGGGTTTCTGGGCCATCATTCAGACAGAGACTAGTTTTTGACATTTTGACGGTTTTTTTTCTAGGCTTTTAGGAATTAAATTGAAAAAAATTACTGTGTCGATTTACGGTGCGCCTTTAAGGTTGTTTACTTGTTTACGGCTTTGTTTTCGTTGTTGTGTCCCGTGTTTCGCGCCAAAATTTATTTGGCTGCCAGCTCTCATTTGTGGAGATCTGAATAATAGGCCACAGCAAGTCATTTCTCAATGAGGACTTCGGGATTCTGGACATGTCTGAGTCATTGTTCAGAGGGGGACTAGTTTCTCTAGACTTTGGGGGTTTTTAGGCCACCACAAGTGAGTTTACAGAGAGAGACTAGTTTTTCACACTTTTGGGGTTTCTAGGCCATATTACAGACAGGGACTCGTTTTTCAAGACTTTGGGGGTTTCTAGGCCACCAAAAGTCATGTTCCAGAGAGGGACAAGGTTTTGAGATCCGACGGTTTCTAGGCCACCACAAGTCATTTTACAGGGAGGGGCTAGTTAGGAGATCTAGGTTTTCCATGCCACCAAAGTGGATTCAAGAATGGCTTGAAAAGATGACAGTTCCTCAGATGGCCTAACTTTCCCTAGTGGAATGAAAGTTCGGCCACCACTAATCTGGTTGATTTGGAAGCCGAAACTTGGCATTTTTTGGCTCGATTTCTCAGGTCCAAAACCACATCTCACCTATCAGTGGGCGACTCCTCTCGATGCTGATGCTGATGCGGATGCTGACGCTGCATCATCGGCTTGTTCTCCTTGTCGAATCCCACGGCGGACCAGGCGGACAGCGCGTCGAATTTGCGAGAGAGAATCTCTGAAAAATGAGGATTTTCAGTCAAAATTTGGTCAAGAAAAGTCTCATCGAATTTTTCAGCCAAAATTTCAGGAAAAGGGTTCAAATTCGTCGAAATTCAGTTGAGACAGATCTGGCTAAGTTTAGACCCTTTTGGATCAGAAAAATCGGGTTTTCAAGTAGAAATTTGGTCAAAATCTGCCTAGACCGTCCAAAAACCCACCATTCTCCATGATATCGTTGATCGAGTTGTTGTTCCAGTAGTCGTACGTGCCGATGTCCTTCATCGGCTGTCCGCCCAACGACGGACGAGCCGATCCTGGAGCCGCCGTCGACGCCATCCTGCTGCAGCTGCTGCCGCTCATCGGATGCTGATGGTGTGGATGGCTCTGGTGATGGTGGTGTCCCAATCCATGAATCGAGTCGGGTGTCAGCGTGTTGCGCATGGACGGGAAGCTGCGGAGCTGGAAATCCGAAGGTGTTGAATGGTCGAGAGAAGCGGTTATAGTGGGAATTCTAGGCCATACTTAGAATGGTCTAGAAACCCCCAAATTTCAAGTTCTCGGCCACCAGAAACTGAGGAGTTTCCGGACAAACTTCCGGCTTGAAAGCTATAGAAAATGCTCCAAGTGACTCAGGTACTCAATTTCTGGCCTAGAAACCCAAAACCTCGAGCTCTAGGCCATCAGATCATCTAGCTTTCTAGAGGATCTAGGGTCAATATTCTGGCTGAAATTTCTGCACAAAATGGCCTAGAATCAAAAGTTCTAGGCCATCAGATCATCTCTCGAGGTTTCTAGAATCTCATTTAGACCCCAAAAATTCAAAATCCTCACCAACGCATCCAATCCCAGCGCGTTGTCCATGCCGAACGGCACATCCTGACGACATCCTCCGGAGCCCATCTGATTGTAGAGTCCTTGTCCGTGCCCTCCGCCTCCACCACCACAGCTGTTCGCCGCGTACTGAGCGACCGCCTTACGGTAGATCATGGCTTGCGCCTTCTGTTGAGCCTGAAGTTGTTGCGCTTGCTGCTGCTTGGCGACCATCAGCGAGATGCCGGCCTGCGAGAAGTCCTTCTCGGTCTCCGGGAAGTTGCCCGTTCGCTGGAAGATGTGCGTCTCGATCTCCTTGCGAGCGGCGTCGACGTTGTGTGGAAGGCCGGTGACCTGGAAATGGGAGAATGTTGGAAATGTGCTATATTGAACTTTTGTAGACTCTAAAACCCCCAAAAGCCTCTAGAACTCTCATGGGACTCCTACAAGACCGTTTAGAGTATCTATGGACTTCTTGGCAGTTAAAACGTACGAGGTTAATCTCCCCGGATCCCTAAAAGTCAGTCTAGTACAAATACAGTCTCCTGAAACGTTCGAAAAGTTCCCTGACACCTAGAAAGATAACAATCTTCCCCTCGTTACACGGATTAGAATCAACCGACACGCGACGCCCGTCATCGCAGTGTCTGAACTTTCGGTTCACTTTCGCGCATCGCTTTAGGATCAGATAACGAAGGACTGAGGTGCCGAAAACTAGGAATTCTGGTAGACGGCTTAGGTCCTAAGCCGCTTAGGAGGAGCGTAATGGGTCTCTAAACTATTCCGAAACTGCTGATACCTTAGTCTAGTAAATTCGGACCGTCCAAGACACTCCAGACGCTTCAGGCGACTCCAGAATCCTTTAAAAACCTCTCGATTCCTGATTTCAAGTCCTCAGTCAAACTGAGTCTCGAGATTCATCATCTGATGACTGTGGCTCCTAGGACTTCCAGAAACATGTTCTGTCAGTTCTCCGTTCTCTATCTTCGTTCGACCCAATTTTCCGAGCACTCAGCCCGTCCAGATGCTCCAGACGATTCGTACGACTTCCAGAGTTACTCGAACCATCTTCTCCGACTTCAAGGCTCTCCCCGACTGTCTTGATTCTCTACACGACGTTCCATTATCCCTATCCCCCAAATCCTTGATCTCCAATGCCTGCCAATTACCCAATAGTTCGTCCATCGGGGCCCACATCGGACATTTGTGTCAAACGGACAACTAAATTGGCAAGACGAGATGCAGGAGGGAAATGATGACGGAGGAGTAGGAGGAGGTTGCAAGATGTCATGTACTCCTCTCCCCCCTCTTACCGCACACACTGTCAACACATTCATACAGACAGTTCCTCCCCACCGGCGAGTGAGAAGAAGAAGAAGACAGATGAAGAGGTCGTCCCCCCCGTTTGCCTCTTCCGAATGATAATTACCATTGTGCGAAGAGTCTCTGCCGAGGGCAAAACGGGCATGCTGAATACGGTAATTTCCTTGTGTGTGTGTGTCAGCCATGTATAGAGACATACACAAAACCGTCAATTACATAACCCTAATATGATCTGATTACTGTTCGCTTCGCCGTGAAAATGAACAAGACCGTCGAAGTGGCGGTCGAAAGATCACAGTGGTCTGGATCTTGGTAAGGTCGACCGGGTCGAAAGTATCGACCAGGTTATCCTTACTTTCGACCGTCGAAACCTTGATTAGGTAATTTCGGTCCCGATAACGGCAAGGCCCAGATTCTGAAGAGGTCACTATGGTCCAAAAATTGGTTAGACCGCTATGGTCGAAACCATAATTATAGGTCATTCTGACCCAGATCTTGGCTACATCATAGTAGTCCAAACCATGATAAGGACACTCTATGGTCAACTTGAACCCAGTGGTTCGAGAAATATGGTCTAGATCTTGTTTAGACCACCATGGTCAAATTTGACAGCTTTGGAGTGTCCGAATATGGCCATTTTGTCCCTGGAGCTTTCAGAAATCCCCATCACTAGTGGTCCGAGTCTGAGCTCGACCATAAATTGACCACCGATCGGAAAATCGTTCGTATTGCTTCCAACAGCCTCCTCGACGCCCTCGACCCATTTCTGACACCTCCAACATCGTCATCACCTCCACCTCAATGGCCGGTCTTCTACAACAACCCCTCCAACCTATACACGTTCCAAATGTTGCTCTTTTCTTCGAGTCTCTGTGTACGACTCCAGCAACATACACAGAGCCATAAAAAATGGGGGCATATGTGTGTGGTGCGTCCCCCTCTCCGCCGGAGAGTGTCTTGACGCCTCGCTCCCCCCTCCCCCTCCTCTCCACAGCCATTTAATTAATTGACTGTTGGGGGTCCCCTTTTGTCATCAAAAAGAGGGGAGAAGGAGGACACACAAAGAGTTTCAAACCGCCACCAGCCATCATCGCGTGACTCGAGAGAGAGAGAGAGATGATACCCCCTTGGTGGACCCCCTCTATCCATCGGTAATTCGACTAATCTAGTCGAGTTGCTTCTTCTGGAGAGAGAGAGAAGAAGGCGTCACGTCTTCTTCTCCTTCTTGTAGCTCTTCTCAAACTGAATTATCTCATCAGCACAAGGCGGGGAACATGCAACATTAATCGGTCCCGCGGGGGATCGATCCATGAGCATCATGGGGCCAAATTAAAAGATCCTAATCTCGGGGAGCATCCAGATAGATAGATTGAGAGAGAAAGAGATCCTAAAACTGATCTGACGGAAAATTGAAAATTCAGGGCGAAAATTCAGACCGAAGGGCACCCTCGAAAAGTGCTTCCGGTTCCGTTTTTTCCGGGGAATTTCCGATCCAACGGACCCCCAGATTCCAACCGTTTTTCCCCCAATTTTCTTCAAACAAAAAAAATGAGACAGGCGGAGAGAGAGAGAAAGAGAGAGTTTTGTTTTTGTTTGCCAACCTTCTCAAGCGGGCGGTGTCTGCAACACACAACTGTACGACCTCGAAAATCGCCATGGAACAGACGTGGCGGGGTGGGGAAGAAAAACAACAAGGCAACGAATATAAATTGGGTATATCAAACACACATGTGTGTAGATGGATGGATGGATGAGTGAATGGATTGTTTGGTTTTTGCCAAGATTGCCGTGGAACGGCGCACACGTCTTGTTTTTTGATTGGAGACAATGTCTATGGGTCCGGATGTCCGAATTTCGATTTTTGATGCTCTCAGGCTTATAGATAGACGTTTCTCGTGCCAAATGTGACAGTATCTTCCTTGGCTCTATGCGAAAGTGTCTAGATGTCCGGATATCGAATATTTCATCATGAGCTCTCAGAGCCAAGCCAGGCTCCGTATGTGTCTTCCAACATGTCCAGTTGTCCAAAAATAGACCATTTGAAGCTGAGAAGGTCATGGTGAGATGGCAAGACGGTCATGGGGGGCCAACACGTTCTAGACTCCCTCAGTTCTTTGAGCCAATACAGGCTGTGACTGTGTCTACCAACTGTCTGGATGTGCTCAAAGTTCCCTGATGTTCAAAAATCGACTCAAGACTCCAAAATCATGGTTTTCGCACCTTCCAAGGATCTTTCTTTAGGTACACAGTGCTCGAATGCGCAAGGATCAGGAGTTTAGTGCTCCAAAAACTGGAACTCCCATGATAAGGGATGTCAGACGTCCAGAATCTGGACTCCAGACGTCCGGAATTCCAACCGAGACCTCCCGTAATCCCTATCCAGATCGTCTGCCATCGTAAAAATCGAACCAAAATCTCTCAGTTTCCGACCTTGAGGAGAGAGAACAGAACAAAGAGGTGGGGGGAATCGCGGTCAGCGAGAAAGAAACTCATCTGTTTCCAGGCCAGGTGGTCTTTCTTCTATAAACCCAGAAAGAAGAGAAGTATGGCTAGCAGATGTTGCCAAAAGACTCCTCAGTGGTTTGCATGAAAATTGGGTTTCTAATGATGAAAAATTTAGGTTTTCGAGTCGATCTCAGTCAAAGCTTATCTAAAAGAGACTTTCTATGCTCTAGAACGCTCCAGAATCCCCGACGACGACGCTTCAGAATCCACAAACAGTCTCCATAGTTCTCTCTAATGGCTCTGGAGGTGACAAACGACGAGAAATCCAGTTCCCGACTAGACTTCTGGCCTCAAAAGTGCCCCCCTAGAGGCTCCATTTCGCTTCGAGACGATCCCGTGCATACCTCAAACACGGGCTCCCGCTCGCGACTCGGCGTGATGATGTAGGTGTGCGTGTCCTGCTGGATGCGTTTGATCGTCGCTCCCTTCGGTCCGACGACGAGGCCGACGACGCGAAGCGGCACTCG
>LR546117.1:125287-277614 GCA_900536305.3 Caenorhabditis sp. 40 LS-2015 | reverse complement strand
AAGGTTGTTTACTTGTTTACAGCTTTGTTTTCGTTGTTGTGTCCCGTGTTTCGCGCCAAAAAAAATTTGGCTGCCAGCTCTCATTTGTGCAGATGTGAATAATAGTAATTCTTCGCGCAAAACTGAACATGATTGTGAGTGAGAATAGCGATTTTCAAAAATGGTATTTTCAAAAGCAGTTCTGCACGGATTCGGTTCATTTTAGGCTCAAAATAACCAGTATCAAATTCTCTACCAAAAATAACTGGAAAAAACAATGCGCATAGAGAAAATATGTAAAAGAAAAGTACGACTATTTATTTCATGAGATTCAGGGACAAGAGAGAGTATGCTATAAAATAACTGTTCAGTTTGTAAATTAGGAACATTTACATGACGATTCCGTTCTGGACCTCGAGGAGTGCCTTTGAGGACTTGTGAAGCTTCTCAACCTCGACTTCGGTGAGATGCTGCTTGACGACGTGGGTAAGTCCGGCAGATCCAAGAACAACTGGAAGCGAGAGATAGACGTCGTCGTTGATTCCGTGGAATCCCTGAAGTTGTTTTTCAATAGAAAGGTGTTGATTTTCAACTAATTTACCTTGACGTTGGTGGAAAGAGCGAAGACATTACGAGAGTTACTGAAGATTCCCTGAGCAATCTTGGCAACCGAAAGTCCGATGGCCCAGGAGGTGTATCCCTTCAGCTTGATGATCTCATAGGCGCTGTCAACGACCTTCTTGTGAATCTCAGCCTCCCAGTGTTCATTGTCAGTCTTCTCTCCGATATCTGGCTTGACATCGTGAAGAGTGACTCCAGCGACGTTGACTCCAGACCACACAGCGACGCTTGAATCTCCGTGCTCTCCAATGATCCATCCGTGGCACGATGATGGGGCAATGTTGAGTTTCTCGGAGAGCAAGAAACGGAAACGAGCCGAGTCGAGATTAGTTCCCGATCCGAAGACGCGTTCACGCGGGAGTCCAGACAACTTCCAGGTGACATAGGTGAGAACGTCGACCGGATTGGAGACGACGAGAATGCAAGTATCTGGAGAGTACTTGACGAGTTGTGGGATGATTCCCTTGAAAATCTCCACGTTTCGTTGAACCAACGAGAGACGGGTTTCTCCCTCGCGTTGACGAGCACCTGCTGTCACGACACACAACTTGGATCCGGCGGTGATAGAGTAGTCTGCAAAGGGTGAACTATTTATATCAGAGTATCTGGAATAGAATTTTTTCGGCAAATATAAATCAGGAAGCCCTTGCGTCAGGGCACTATCAGATGGAAAAATGAATACAATCTTCCATTTGACCATTGGAGGCTCTAATACTAACCGGTGTCAGCCTTGACAGTGCAATGACGAGTGAACGCGAGTCCATGCTGAAGATCCATCATCTCTCCCTTGAGCTTATCGGCGACGACATCAACCAGGCACAGTTCGTTGGCAATGTTTTGTTGGAGAATCGAGTAGGCGCAAGCCATTCCGACTTGTCCAACTCCGACGACAGTCACCTTTCCGTGACTGTTCTCAACAGCCGGAGCGATCTCGGCGAAGACTTCCTTGATAGTGCTGGCCATACTGAAATAATTCAATTTTGAATAATCCACGAAGTAGTAGGAGAAAGCATGGTTCTAGAGGAGGAAAACTAAACATCTAGCAGTTAGAAAATAAGGACCCAGTGTCTTCAAAAAAAATCGAAGAGAGAGTTGGCCCCTGTGGGCAGGCGTGCAAAGTACGTGCAAAAGACGAGAATAGATATAGAGCAGGCAAGAGTGAGAGAAGTAGATGGACAGAGGACAAGATTCAATTCGGAGGGGCAAAAAAGAAGAAGAGGGAAAGGCGGCATTCTGATAGAATTCGCAAAAAAGACAAGAAGAAGACACAATTCAGTATCGGAAGATCATAGTTTGGTCTTTGGACGAGAACTTTAAAAGTTATTAACTGAGTAGATCAAATAACTTCGCTTTGTTTGGAAAAACAACTATGATTAGAGGTAGTCTAGATTTTCTAAATTCTGAATGGTTTATAAAGGCTCAAGTTGTCTCAATAACAGAATAACAAACTGATTGACCAAAAAATCAATGTTTGATCGTTTGAAGGAGTAAACACAAACATGCACTATGAAACTAGACCCTGCAAAACGCACCTCTCCATTTTTCGAAGAATTCAGAAGATCTCGTTTGGATGTGTTGAATCTGAAATAAAGATAGATAGGGATTAAAGAAGTGTATTATTCGTGTTTCTAGAGCAAATACTTCGGCGGATTATCAAGGAAACGCATTGGATTTGAAAACATCTGGGCACTGGAAGTGAATAAAAATGAGATGAAGCAGTGAGAAGGAAAACACGCCGTTTCTGGATGATGCAAATGGGATGACGGCTTGTGAGCTTTCGAAATACACCATGATGCAAAGGAAAGGGAAAAAGGACTCCGAATAAGAGAGAACACCCTTTTATGGATAGAGAGAGTTAAGGGAAGAGGAAATGAGAAGAGGATAATTGGTTTTTAGCGAGTTCTTAAAATAGCTCAGGAACTGGAAAAGGTTATTAAATTTTCAGGATAATCATGTTTTCGAAAAAAGACTGGATGATGTAAAGTGTAAACTCTGTGACAAGTTCAGAAAGTTGACTTGAAACTTAGGTTTGGGATTGTAGCCAGAACTACTGTATTCCTTCTAATTGACTGGCACCCCTGCCTGTCACTTTGGCAAGATTTATCGTTCCTGTAACAGCTACCAAAACATGGTCAACTATTGAATTCGGTGGTTGGGGTAATAAGGAGAATCCACTTCATATCTTATTTCAGCTTCTCGGAACCACCAGGGAATTTTATAAACCGATAACCATCAAGGATGAAACTTATTTTTCTTTTGTTTGTGCAAAGTTTGGTGCTTTGGAAAATCTATATTTACTCTTAACATACAAACAGGAAACTCAAAAAAAATTGTTTTCTTGTCCCAAAAGTGCCATACTATAACCAAGTTCAAGAATCGGCATGTCTGGAAGTACGCTTGGCAAATAAAGAACATTTTATAACTCAAAACTCAATCTTCAAGATCTTCTCATTCTAGATGACGTCATTTTTTTTCTATAAAAAGGTCAATTCGGAACAAGCAGTTTCTTTCCACATGAATAAATTATCAAGAAACTTCTTTCCCTCTCAGGGACGTTGTAAATGGAAAAACTCGGGAAGAAGTAGGAGAGACTTGTGATTTAGCAGCAAGTGCTCGTCTGCTCAGCGAGCAAGTTGCTTTTTAGGAAAAACGAGCTCTTGCTTTGCTTTTCCGCTGACTCGGATTATGCTGCTCGCGCAAAAACGACGCTAATTGAAAAGGATGGAGAAGGCAAAACATGAGAGGAATTCGATTGATTTCCAGATTACGCTCATCTTATATATCCAAACAATCCAGGTGGAAGGCGGAGAAACTGAAAAACCAAAAAAGGATTGAACTGGTCTGACAATAAATGGCTTCTTCTGCTTTTCCCATTCTGCACGTTTCATGAGATTTATCAAGTCGTTTCCATAGAAACCATTTTGTTTTTTTGGTTGGCTCATTTTTAGATATTGCTCATTGAATTTTGTTTGGTTAGAATTTTGCAGTCTTTACTTTCTGAACGAATTCATTCAACAAAAAAATAAGGTGGTATAAATCAGTTTCAGGAGGATTTTCAGATCTTTCTTGACACCGTAAATCTTTATATTGAATCCGACGCTGTACCTCCCCTTTGACCAAATAAATTTCGATTCCAGTAATAGTTATCAAATAGTGGTCAACTAACAAAATTCGTCAAAGTGATGGGGTTGACAACGGGTTAAAAAGAACCAATTGTTTTTCATTCGGAGGTTCAGATCAACAAAAACCGAGGAATTTCATTCAGAAAGAGTTGGGCCAATGTAAGATTATTCATTCCCAAGTTCAGTTTCTCTAGAATTATAAAGAGCTAGTAACTTCTGATCGTGTTCGATGGTGTTGTTACCTGGATGGTTCATTGAACTGATTTTAGTCGAGAAGTTCTCTTCAAGAACTGATCTTCAAAAAACTAGGAGTAAAAGTTTTGATATTTCCTTTCGAAAAAATAAATTTGAATCAAGTGTTGTTTTAAACAAGAAATCGTAAAAGAATTAACCGTAATTTGGAGTTTGAATGTACAGAAAAGCCGAAAAATGGTTACACTGGTGGCATTGGAATATCAGGAACTGCTGCTTGTGGTGGAAGAGTTCCTGATTCGACAATCGAATCCACGTTGATTCCTGGTGGTCCTCCGCGCGCTTTTCGAACCTAGAATTTTAAAAATTAACATCCCAAAATGTCATTCACTATTGGCTTAGTAATTTTACCTCATTTTCTTTCTCTGCAGCATCAACTCTGGTCATTTCTTCATCAGTTGGTGGAAGTGGTGGAACGACTCCTGGAGTCAGAGCACCTGCCCCTGGCTCCACTCCTCCAAACAGTGGGCCAGATGGAGTTGGGGCAACTGGTTCCGGTACGGATGGTACGGGTGGAGCAGGGACTGGAGGAGCTGGAACTGGATCTACAGGTGATGGGGGAACCGGAGACGGAACTTCTGGAGGTGATGGAGCAACTGGTTGAGTGACGATAGGAGGCACCACTGGAGCAGGTTGTGGTGGATAGAATTGAGGAGGGCGTCCATAGGATGATGTCGGACGAGAATACGGGGAATATGTGGACTCTGGACGGCCATATGAGGATTTCGGAGGACCATAGTTAGACGGTGGAGAAGAATAACTTGATGGTCTACCGTAACTGGATCCGTATTGGTTGCCTCTGTTTCCGTATTGATTCTGACTCCAGTCATTTTGATTTTGATTCTGGTTCCAGTTTTGGTATGGATTGTAGTTATTCTGATTCCATTGATCGCCTCCATAACTGGGTCGAGAGTAAGAACTGGACATGTACGCGCCTCTACGATTTCTGGAATCAGAAACAATTTTGAGATTTGAGGGTATTCATTTACGAGGAGATTGCTCGACTACTTGGGTTGAAATTATTTCATACTCCGAGTCAAGGGGAAATAGACCCCACAGATTCAGAATCTGAAACGAGAATCAGCAACATGCTAACGAAATTCGAGTGATGATCTCACAAAGTTGAATCCTATAGTGATGATGGAGGTAGATTTTGAGGCAGTTGGAATTTCATGTCAAATATCACATCAAGGAGCAACTTTGTAAAGTCATAACTTTATTCATGTGAACATTTCGCTGTTTTTTATTTTAAACTCTGAATCTCTCTGAACCAGTTTATGAAAAATATCAACCCAAGAAGAGGAGCAAACCCCGTGTAAAATTTTGATTCCGACAACTCACCTTACAAGTGAAGAATTTGAAAAAGACACAGAAAGAATGAAAACCAGAAGAGAAAACGAAAACATCTTGAACGCAATCAGATCAATACAGGACAATCGTCAGAGGAGAGAAAACGAAATGATACGAGGAAGAGGTGGAGAAGAACGACTGGTCAGGTAACCTTTCTGATGCCTCCCTTATACTCATTCGACCGAAAGTGGGCGGGAATTGATAAATGAGTCAAACTTTGACGAACTTTGGAAATTTCATTTTTGCGGTTTGGAAAATGGGGGAAAAAACAAAAGCAACTGCTGCCCATGACCTGTAAAGTGACCCTGACTAGTGGACAAACTCATGCGTCATTTGGTTGGAATGGGATGGAAAAAATGGAGAAGCAAAACGTGTGTAAACTGAAAATTGTCAGTTTTTAGATGTTCGACCAGGAAGTCAAACTGTAGAAATATGACTTTGAGTCACCAGAATTTCTTATTATAAAACTATAACCTGTATTCAAAAAGTGTTCTGAAAATTTTGTACTAGTCATGATTTGAATTCCGAAAGTGTCATCTAAGAGGCACAATTTGAATCCGGGAAATTAGCATTATAATTTGTTCATCTTCCTTTTTGTTGGTTTGTTACAAATGTCAAGTGAAGCCGGCTGATCATTTGTTTGATCCTCAAACCTAATCACTTCCTGTTCTATATCACCTCCAAATTCAACAAAAATCACCCCTGTAACCCGACCCGTAAACTTTTTTTTTACCTATAGTTCCCTTTCTCAAATTACCAATCTTTTTTTTTTTTCCGATTCCCTCTTTTCTTCTCGGAGGGCCATCATTTCCGTTGACTTTTCTGCCCATTCGTGGAATGACACAGAAATAGGAGAGACAATCTGATTTGATCGTTGAACATCTGAACTGGTCTGGTGTGTTTTAATGTGAAACCAGATGAACAATTTTTATAGATACCCGATTGGACAAGAAAAGTAAAAGATGATGTCAGAAAATAAGAAACATCAGACGTAGCTGGGTTTCAGAACCGAATCCTTTCGCTGAATCGCTTCAGTGATTCGATAACGAGCCATGTTTTGATTTCGGACGGTAACGAATCCTTTGTACAGAATATGCGACAGCTTCATGGTTACCAAAAGGACAACAGTCAGAATGACTCCCGTCAGAACAAAGAATTCGGCGTTTGTCAATCCTTCTGGAATCGTTTTTTTATCTGGGAAAGTGTATAAAAAACTGACTGTCACTCGTAGTATGATAATATTGAACCAGATTGAAAATTGATAAAAGTGTTGCAATCCACCAGACGATCACAAATAGTGCAAATGTGGTCAGGAAGATTAGCTGAAATTTCAAAAGTTTTGGTTTCATTTCTCAGTTGAGCAAATACCTGTAAGGTGAGCCAAGGCACCATGAAACACTCCACGAGTCGAAAAGCTCCAATGATGTAGAACGTGGTAAAAAAGGAATGGACAGTGAAGATTCCTGAAGAACTATTAGTTTTCATGGACTCAGAGGAAGCCGTATACCTGCAAACACTGCTGACAATGGGTTTCCATCTAGGCGACAGTGAATGTACTCGAAAACAGCAAGAGATACTTCAGAGATCAGGATAATGGTTGCGACGACGATTGAAGCGAGCTGAAAAGTTAAGATGAATGCAATCGTAAAAATTGAAGAGGTTTTGTTACTGGTGAATGATTTCAAGCTTGAGATTCAAAACACCGAACAGGAGATTCGTTGACTGAATTTAAATTCTATATTGTGATATATTTTATCTTGTCCTCGATTATCAGGGAAAAACTCAACCCAATCAGCCGAAGAATTCTTCTTAAAGATTTAACTGTTTTTGCTAGAAACTGTTAGTGACGTCGACACTATATACTATGCATAGGACTTTCTTCAAGACTACGTCACACAAAAATTCTCAAGCTTTTGATGATCTTGGAATCTTATAGATCTGACGCAGAATGTTCCTCAAAGAAGTTGGTCCCTCATTCATTATGCACCATTCATAGACTTCTCTTCCATTCAACTCTTCCTATCTTTTCCCAAAAAGGAAACTTCTGAGTTGAACTCAAGTATGAAGCTACATATTAGTAGATTCCAGTTATATCTTCGAAAACCTGAAAACTTCGAGTTGGCTGAAAAAATATGGTTCAGCTATAAACCAATTTTCTAGATATCATCAGATGTTACACTTTTCAACAAAAAAATCTCAAAGCTTATCCACCAGAGTTCAATAGAAGTTTGGTTTTCGACGAAATCCATGTTCCCAATTCCCTAGGGTAAACTTTGCTAAACTATTCTCTTCGATAGTAGTCACTTTAACGAATTCAAAAATTGTGGATCTCAGAATGAGCTTACCATTTTTTGGTTTTTGCTAGCAGAAAGCTTCTCAAGACACTAGGACATTTAAATGGAAGAGGTCTGCTAAACTTTCCCAAGATCTCCAATGCACCGGAAACACGACGAGATTGTCAGTGGTTGGAAGTACTAATTAGAGAAGAGACTCACCCTCATTGTCGGTTTATACTTTGTGCATCTTCCCACTTCTTCGTCTTCTGAACGAAACATTCCCTTCCTCTCTTCTCTCCTTTTCCGGAAAACGAGGAATGTTTATGAAATATGCAAGCGTCAGAGGGGGCACAGTTTTTATCCACCAATAAACATTGGCTCCTCAAAAAAGGGAGAAAAGTCTTCGGAAATGTGGTGTGACTGGAGGAATCGTCTATTCTGCAGAAGGACTGATGACGAACATAGAAATGAAAAGAAGAAGAATAAGATGAAGCAGGCGACAGTTGCTTCGCACCGTGGTAGCGAGCAGCTGTTTTTGTGCACTACATGCATCTTAGAGACGCAGTTGAGACGTCCATTTATCACAGGATGCTTTCGTTTTGTCAGCTGAGGAGATGGAGTGAGTAGGAAGAAGAAGAAGAAATAGAAAGTCATGAAGAAAGTGTTTTGAAAAAAAAAGATGATTGAGTGAGATGTCAGGAAGATGGGGGTGTTTGAAAAATATGAACTTTATTTTTGGGATGTTTTTCTGGAAGAAACAATTCAATTCTAACATAAGGGATGCTTTACAAATAGAGTACAATCTAAGCCGGAAAAAAAGTTGAAGAATTATCACTGGACCAAAGTCACTGGTTTCACTCCAAGTTTGGTGGCCAAATCGTTCTGAAACAAAGAAATCTTTCAAGATATCAAAACATCCTGAATCTTACGATGAAAGCGATCTGATTCTTGTGATATGGAATGCCTCTCAACTCCTCCACCAGTAGCTCGTGACGACGTTCCATGTCCCCGGCGACTTCCACTTTGAACGAAGGTGACGACTGGAATTAAGGAACAAGGCAATGATTGAACTTTCGATGTGTTTTAACGCCTGATTAGATTAAAAGAAAAATGTACTCATGACTACTGTTTTGACTTCTGGCCGTTTTTCAAGAGGAATGTGTCTCAAGTGGTTACCGTAGGCAAGGCTCTCATCGTCTGCATGAAGTCTTGGAGACGTTCGGCGAATCCTGGAGCGAAAGCGTCTGGGTCGATGGCGACAAAGCATTGGCCCTGTAAAGTGGATTGATTGTTTTTGAAGGTTCAACTATTTTGATCTTTCATAAAGGTGTGAAACAATTTCAAGATATAAAAAACCTTCAAGCTACAAACAACGCTACTTGGATATTCATTAATGAGATCTCAAAATCTTGGTCTATTTTCCATTATCGAACACTACTCCACCTAGACTACAATGACTGAAAGACGCAAGTGGCGTCCGTTTTCGCATCATGGTATAGCCGTCTCGGATCTTGTTCAGATGGAAATGGAAAGCATCTTCAAGATGCTTCAGTTCTTTGTTCACAAGTAGACATATTTCTGACTTTTCGAAAATGTGCATTTCTCAGGGATACCCTGCAAGTTAAGACCACCCCTCATCATCTTGATCAAAGTTCTCTCGGCTTCTGCAACAGATTTCAAAAATTGGTAGACCGTAAAATGTTTTTCATGCTGCCGTAAACGTTTTGGTAGTTGAGCATTTCTAAACACCTTTTACGGGGATTTCGATCAATTTTACAGAGAAGCTGTAAGAGATGGGCTTCTAATGCAGGATTCACGATATCAGAACCCTCTGAAAGACTCACCAAATCGGCTTCCGCGTTTGTGCTCATCCACTTTCTGACATGTGGTCCCCAGTGCGCGCCAGCCAAGATTCCACAGAATATCTCAATCATCGAACTCAATCCGTATCCCTTGTAGCCTCCTGCAAACAAATCAGACCATTTCTATCCAGTTTTCGCTTCTCACCGCTAACTTCCACTCCACCCAATGGGAGTAGTCCTCCTCCATGCAGAACTTCCTTCGGATCCACAGTTTCTTTTCCACCGGCTCCCACTCCCCATGACAATGGTACTGGATTCTCCTTTCTTGCAGCCAATTCGACCTGAATGCAACAACACCTACATAGATATTTATTTGGATGATCATCACAACGCTTTCCAATTCCATCACCAATCCGCTTCTTTGGATGCAAAGTACGGAGGATAGCGCCCCCGATTTGGGTCATTCTGTTTTGTCCTCCCCCTGTTCACTTTCCACACCGTCTTTTCCTTCCTTTCATTTTCGCCACTTTCTCTTTATCATTGATCTTCTTTCAAGACAGAGCTTTCATCTTTCCCTTTGTAGCCTATACCTCTCTCCGCAAATTCTAGACTGAAACTGTTTCATTTCATCTCCTTCTGATTCTGTTCATTATGTCTAATGAAATCAGCCAAACGACACCTCAAAACAAACAAAAACTAGATACATACTCTCACTTTCTTCCCAGTCCTCATCTCACTTTCAGAACGTTCACGTTACTATTCAAGACACTGGAAATCAGTGACCTTCCAGCGGCCTTGCTCTAGTTTCCATCGCTCTGAATCCACGTGCTCTTCCACCTTCTTCGTTCCACGTCGCTCTCGTGTTCATCAACTGACGATAGGTAAGCACTCAAGAGAACAGTGTCTGAAGGACACCAGTTCCTGACTTCCCTCTACTTTTTCCCTTATTTTTCCTACCATTTTTTTGTGTCCCTCATTTACCGTTGCACTTCCCCTCACAACACTAATCGAATTTTCAACTGACTCAACTAGAAGACCTCATAATGTCTCCGCCTTCTTTTATGTGCAGTCCCTGAAACAGAGATCAGAACGACATACTCATCATTCTTGATTCAGCGATGGCTTCGGAAGTCAGCTCACAGCAGATGAAGACGGCAAGAGCCCCCTCACCACCTCCGGCTGGAAGCTTTCTCTACAACTTCATCGTTGCGAACTTCTGCATCCCATCTATTCGAAAGTGAGTTCACACTTCTTGCTCAGAGAAGTCATGATATTTTTCAGATTCTTCACTACCTTTCTGGCCAAATCCAGCGAGCGTCTGATTCTGCAAATCCCATTAGTAAATTTTGACTCGGAATTTGGAAATGCCGCCGAAACAAACAACAACACACCATCAAAGCCAGTCCTTCTCACTATCCACAATCCGATTCACTTCTGCTGGCTGATGCTTTTGGATCCGAAAATGGGACTCGGAGAGACTTATATGGCTGATGACTGGTCGTGCTCTCCGAATGCAACTGAATTCCTTCGTCTTCTGATTCGTAGTAAGAAGCAGACAAAGGCAGCATACAAGGAGAAATATGGTGATAAGCCGAGGACCAAATCATTCGGAGTTCAAGTGTCTCAATTTGCCATTGATGTCATTCGTAGAATTGCTAAAGTTGTCAACTACATCCAGCATTGGCTCCAGGAGAATACCCTCACCCAGAGTACAAAGAACATCCAGGCTCACTACGATCTCGGAAATGACATGTTCAAGTTGTTCTTAGATAAGTCCATGACTTACTCTTGTGCTCTTTTCGATGGTAAGCACTGCCCATGACAGAACGTCTATGATCGATTATTCAGCTGAGAAACCAGTCGTTGATGTGGATTTTGTCGAGTTGGAAAAGGCCCAGTACAAGAAGATTGATCGCCTGATTGATCAACTCGAATTGACTGCCGAGGATCATGTTCTCGAAATCGGATGTGGATGGGGAGCTGCTGCCATCCGGGCTGTTCAGAGATCTGGATGCAAATGGACTGGAATCACCATTTCCAAGGAACAACTTGAATGGGGTCAGAAAAAGGTCGTGGAGGCTGGATTCGAGGGAAGAATCGAGCTTCGATTCCAAGATTATCGGTCAGTTATTCCGTGCTTTACTATTTCCACCGCATACTTTCAGATTGGTGAAGGAGAAGTACACCCGTGTGTTGTCCATCGAAATGATTGAAGCTGTCGGAGAGAAGTATCTTCCACAGTACTTCCAAATCATCAATGATGTACTCACAGATGGAGGAATCGCCGCATTGCAGGTATTTAAAGACCAAATGGTCAAGAAAACATAGTCTTAATTCGAATTATTCCAGGCCATCACTTGCCCAGACGCCTACTACGATCAGTACCGTTCCTCTTCTGATTTCATCAAAAAGTATATCTTCCCTGGAGGTCATTTGCCATCACTGGGTGCCATTTCCCAATCTCTTCCGAAGACCTTGAAACAGACTGATTTGTTCAGCATGGGTCATCATTATTCGATGACATTGGAACATTGGTTCTTGTGAGTGCCTAATTGAACCTGATCTTTCAACACCTCATTATTGATTTCAGTGCCTGGATGAAAGCCAAGGAAGAGATTGAGACCAAGTTCAAGCTCCCAAATGACTTCCATCGCCGGTGGCAATTCTACTTTTGTCTGTGTGCTGCTCTCTTCTCCTACGATCACATCGATGTGGTTCAAGTGACGTTCAAGAAGGACAAGAGCACCTGAACACTCCCCTCTAACCATTTATCACTTTAAGCCGATCTCTAGTCGTTTTAGGCTTTTACTACCATTGATTTTTAGTGGTGTGCGCGCACATCGCTCAACTCGTATATGACAAATTGTCTCCAATAAATACCTTTCCGATAGCCACTGTTGTTGATGCCATATCAAGTACGAACGAGTCTTCTCCGGTTCCCGGAGCCGCCAGACTAATTGGATTAGTTCCCAGGGCTGGGACGGCGCTTCTTGTTGGATAAGATATTGGCGACGTGTTTGTCATCGACATTCCCTGAAAAAGGAAAAGGATCCAGCAGAATCAACATAGTTTTAATCTCACCAGCATTCCTTGTTTCATTGCTCTCAACGCATACCACCCTGCGATCCCATAATGATTCGATCCTTTGGCGACTACCCATCCGATTCCAGCATCCTTCGCTTTTCTGATAGCGAGGTCCATACAGAAGTTTCCAACAACAGGTCCAAGAAGATTGTTTCCGTCAACCCATGCGGTTCCGGCTTTCTCTTTCAGAATCACTGGCTCTCCATCTCCTTTGCACACTTTTTGTTGAACATCGCGGACGTACATATCTGAAAATTCAAAATATATTAGGGAAAAGGTCTAATCCAGCACCAAGTCGATTGAGACCATGAGAGTAGTGTCCCCGAATATCTCCTTCCAGCAAAACCAACGCGAGTTGGGTGGCATGAGATTCAGTAGCACCAGCTGTAGTCATACACTCTACCATGAACCTCCTCATCTGGAAAGCAACATTTTGAATTTTCGGCATTTGAAATGCTGTACCTCATCCTTAGAAACAACACTTTCATCGGGAGCTGCCATGTTGGTAGAATAGAATTTTCGGCTGTCGTATGTTTTCTTTTCAAATGATTTTGTCGCTATCACCGACTGATATCGACTGATGTTTCCGCAGGTAAACAACGATAATCGTTGTAACAAATTCATACTAGTTGCCTGAATTGATATGATGGTCAAGGAGAGAAGAGACGGAGAGTTTTTGTAGTTTTCTAAGAAGTCACGTTCAACTTAACAGTTCTCATATCAGTCCAGCTATCATTAGAATCATGTTTCGTATCATTGAACAATTCGCCATCGTTTGGGTTCAAAAGTGTATTGCATATCAGAGTGCAGACTGCATCAGACTCTGTATAAACAATGGAATTGTAACTCGAGAACTATAATAAATGAATTGGGAGTCAGATTGTGAAATCGGTCTTGCGTAAACTGAGTCGCACAAACCACACACAGGTAAACTAATGAAATATGAAATCGGACGTCTCCTCCACTTCTCCAAGAAATCGAAAATCAAAAAGACAACAACAATAATAGTGATTTACTTTATAGAACAGAATGCAATACGAGTATCAGATGAGTAAAAGCAACCGGTTGTTTTTTTGTTATTTTCTGCCGAAATTGAATGTTGACACTTCCTTTATGAAGTCAGCCGATGTCGCAGGAATATACTCGGAGAGAATAGAAGAAGTGATTTCTGCAGAGAAGAGATCAGCTAACGTTCTGATGGGAGCATTCGCGAGGAGATTATGAGCATCTGACACTTTCATTCCGAAGTTTTGGGTCAAAGTTCGGACGACAGTTGGATTTGGTTTCCATTTCTTTCCTTTCTTTGTTTTGATTCCAGGATTTATTTCACCGCCTTCCGACTCTTGACTAGATACCTCCACTTGATCTGCCTTCAGAGAAATCGCACGATCCACATCTGGCTCGGGTGCACTCAGCTGAAACAATGACAGTTCAACCGATAAATCGTTACAGGATTATCACCTTCAGCTCTGAGAAGAATTCCGCCGAATTACTTGGAGACGTTGTCCAGACACATCTCATCCTGGGATTAGTGCGGATTAGAGAACAAAAGAGAGAACGGATTTCGCGACAGTGACGACTGAGTTCTCCCTGGAAAGGTCCTCCGTTCACAATTTTCGTCTCGAACTTTCGGTTTGATTCGATCAATAAAATTGTACAGTCATAATGTTCCAGCATCTGAAAAATATTGGTTCTAGAAGAATTGTATTCTTTGATACCTGTTCAATTTGTTTGAACACTCTTCCAGACTGTAAAGATTGTGTCAGGTCGTCCAATGCCTTCCTTTCAATCGCAATGTCGGGGGAGAGAATGTAATCACCAATCTGAAAAGAGACCCCTTAATTGAATTTTCTGTGTCTGACGAAACCTCAATCGTCGTGGCTACTACATCGTATCCTTTCGTGTATAGAACTGTCGGCAGCTCACTGTTGAACTCTCGCATATCCACGATAATCTGAAACAAAAGACATTAAGATTATGTGACCTGACGAAAAAACCTTCGGTCTCTCCTCATCGGCATCCGGATCGATCTGATCTCTGGGATCTACATCTCGCCGTTGGATTCCTCCGCCGTCTCTCGTAGACGTTTTTAAACGAGGAGCATCTTCTCTTTCCACATTGAATTCTCGAGAAATCATTAAAGTCTGAAATTTGAATGTATTGTCTGTTGCTTCGTGGAATCATTGATTACTCCTTGCTCTCTGATCAACATCTCAAATGACAGGGTCTCTCGATTGATCGATTCCAGGTATCTGCTTTCCTCCGTGGACTCTGTATACTGTAGCCAATAAACATGGAGTTGTCTATCAGGATTGGTCGAACGATATATCTGCAATTGAAACGTTCCATCTAGATCGAAATTCTATCAAAACCTCAATCTGTCTCAAAGTTTGCAAAGACATTGTGTACAAGACAATTTCACTTGGTTTCTTTTGTTCCAACAACTTCAATAGAACATATCGTTCTCCTTCTCGAGCAGTACACACAATCATCTCAGCCTGAAAGAACATTCTATTCCCCTATTATCAGGCTTCGCTGCATACTTGCAACTCTCCAAGCGACTTCGGATACTCCTCCACATCGTCCACCTCGTCTTTTACTTCCCATTCTCCTGCCGAGCTACGTCCATCTGACGTCGATGCCACCTGTAAAAATGTTTATACTGTAGCGTCTGTTCTCTCTACGTTTCCCATTCTCTCTCGCGATGGGGGCGGTCTCTGCAAAGGGGCGGAGTCTCCATATGCCTCTTGCTCTGTCAGCCAGGAGATGTGACATTAGTGCATTCATTTATTGCGCGTGCAGGAGAGAGGAGAGCCAGACGACAGCGCCTTGCCCTTTTCTCTTTTTTTGCTCTTCGTGCCCATAATTCTATTGATTCGCTCGTTTTCGTGAAACACAACGACTTTCTTCTTCTTTCGTTTTCTCATTTGCTCAGACTTTCAGGTAATAAAAGTACTGCTCTCCGCGTGACCGCATCGAAATGAGCTCGCAAGTTAATGGAATCTCCAAGAGAGTGAGTTTTCGCCTACTACTGATGACGTAACAATTTGTACTTTCAGCTCATCGTGGAGTCAGCAAATGTGAAGTTGGTGGATGGCGAACTTCAGACCAAGTTCAGCTACCGTAAGAACCATTTCGAGCATCGCGCTGATGGACTTCATGTGACACCGAAGGAACACGAATACAACTTCAAGACGGTCCTCAAGCCACGCAAGACCGGCTTGTTGCTTGTTGGCCTCGGAGGAAACAACGGATCAACTGCTGTTGGATCCATCTACGCCAATCAATATGCCATGACCTGGAGAACCAAGGAAGGGCATAGCCAAGCTAACTACTTTGGGTAAGAGTCTGCAAACATAGTGCAGTAGATAATATTATTCGTTTTAGTTCTGTCACTCAAACTGCGACCGTTCATTTGGGATACGACTCTGCGACCCAGAATCAAATCTTTGTCCCATTCAAGGATATCGTTCCGATCCTTTCCCCAAATGACTTGATCATCAGCGGATGGGACATCAGCAACTCGAACTTGTACGATGCCATGGCTCGTGCAAAGGTATTCGAACCGGAGCTCCAAGAGAAACTCCGTCCATTCATGGAGCCAATTATTCCACTTCCATCTGTCTACTACCCGGATTTCATCGCCTCCAACCAAGGAGATCGTGCCAACAATGTGATTCCGGGAAACAACAAGTTGGATCATTTGGAGCATATCCGTGCGGATATCCGAAAGTTTAAGCAGGAGCATGACCTTGAGTGTGTCATCGTCCTCTGGACTGCCAACACCGAGAGATACACCGACGTTCGCGCTGGTCTCAATAGCACCGCCGATGAGATCATGGATTCGATTCGTGGCAATGAGGATGAGGTGTCCCCATCGAACATTTTCGCTGTCGCCTCAATCCTAGAAGGAGCTCATTACATCAATGGATCTCCTCAGAACACTCTTGTTCCTGGAATCATCGAGCTCGCCGATCGCCACAACGTGTTCGTGGGAGGTGATGACTTCAAGTCTGGCCAGACCAAATTCAAGTCTGCCTTCGTTGATTTCCTCGTGAGCAGCGGAATGAAGCCAGAATCCATTGTGTCTTACAACCATCTCGGAAACAACGACGGAAAGAATCTGAGTGAGGCGAGACAATTCCGTTCAAAGGAGATCTCGAAATCTTCGGTGGTTGATGACATGGTCAAATCTAACCAGATTCTGTTCCCGGATGCCAAGAACCCAGATCACTGCGTTGTGATCAAGTACGTCCCATTCGTCGCTGATTCGAAGAGAGCCATGGATGAGTACATCTGCAGGTAAGAGAACAACTAATTGATTATAAGTTTTTATCTTCCTCTCATTTCTCAGCATCTTCATGGGCGGAAAGCAGACATTCGTGGTCCACAACACTTGCGAGGACTCTCTTCTGGCCTCCCCGCTAATCTACGATCTCGCCATTCTCACTGAGCTGGCCTCGCGTGTCACCTACAAGGTCGGAGAGGAGTACAAGCCGTTCCATTCGGTGCTCTCCATCCTTTCTCTTCTGCTGAAAGCTCCAGTGGTTCCGCCAGGAACTCCGATCAGCAACGCTTTCATGCGCCAGTTCTCTACTCTCACCAAATTGGTGACTGCTCTGGCCGGTTTCCCGTCCGACACTGACATGCAGATCGAATTCTTCACCCAACTCCCAAAGCCACAGTGATAACATTTCTGTCTATGTTTTTGTCTTGTTGAATGAATCCATCCTGTTATCCCAATGTCTTACCTCATTTCCAGATTTTCGCCGTTTGTATTGAAGAATTCCAAACTGTATCAAACTCGTTTGAACGCCGGAATCTTTTGAGAATCCACTCAGCTCTTCAGCATGCTTTCTTCGTTTCTGAGCAGCTCTGGCGGTAGTTTTCTGGGATTTCTGGACATTGGCAATGACTTCGCTCTTGGATTCCATTTCCTAAAAACGTTCGAAGTTTAAACTTTGCAATTATCGAGAGATGTTCACCAGAGAGCTTCTCATCAGCTGTGAAACCGCTTCTGGATCCCAAAGAGGCTCATCTTCTGGCATTTCTTGTTTTGACTGGTATCCCAACTGTCTCCAAGTCATCCACTTCATTTTGTTTAATCCATATCTGACAACATCGGTGACCTGACGAGATAGATCTTCAGAGCTGGTAATCACCAGGATTGCTGAAGCTGAAAAAAGATTCCTAATTATTGGGATCAAGATTCGAGACTTACTTGAATTCTTGTATTCTTTCTTCTCTAATGAAATATTCTTGATCTCGCGAAGCACTTCTGCTAGCACCGTCCATTTCGCTGGAACTGCGAACTTCTTGAGATCTCCTTTTCCGTTTGAAACTCCAGCAATAGTGAGTAGATCCTCCATGATTCGATTAAATGAAGGCGAGAGCAACCATCCACTGTGCTCTTCAAGAACCACTCGATCGTTTTTCAGAAGTTGTAGTCGAGATAGCACAGTTGCTACATCCATATTCTCAGAGAGCTGTAGGATCTCTCTCAACGAAGCGACATCATTGAGAAGACGTTGTTGCTTTTCAGAAATGTTCCCCCGTCTATCTCGCAATCTCTTCTCAAGTCGAGTCGTTGCCCATGGCACATGAACCATTTCCTCAACTGGATCGTCACTTTGTTTCCCGGATATTGAAGAAGTTCTCAAGTCTCGAACACAAACTTTAATGAATTCGATTAGAGTACGATGGACGCGTCGAAGTGGAGTTGGAACGTCCACCGAGAAGATAGCTGTTTTCAACTGATTTTGATTCAGTTCTGTCTCGATAATGTTGGAAAATCGAGGCAGCAGTTCCACATGCCGAATGTAAAGACGATCCACAAGTCTTTGTAATTGGCCAAGTGTGGAGAGTGTATTTGGAACATCAGTAAATGCTTTCACCATTCCGTCCGGCTTCTTTTCTCGATAGAGGCGGAGAATGAATGAGTCTTGGAAAGCGTTCAGTGTTCTGAAAATTTGGGATAGTTTACGAACATTTTTTTCCACTCACTGATGAGCTCTATAGATCAGAATCGCGGCGATTCGATCCGTGGGTATTCGGTTTTGAAGAAGGTCGACTAATAGCACACGACTGGAACAAAACTGAACGCCGCCTTCAAGATAGATCGACTGACGATCTTTGATAGATACTTCGGAGTTTATCACTTTTGGATCACAATCGACACCATGCTCTTTCAGTTTCGAAACAAAGTAACTCTCGTCGTGCTCATTTGTATTCAGAACTAGAGCCAAGAGGCGGCGATCAGAAAATAGAATGAGGTGCTCCAGAAATAGACGTTCGAGTCCTAATCCACTGGCGACAACAAAAAGAACACTGGCTGGGAGAGTTTTCGCAAGAGTAGCTCTCTCGTATTCGAGTAGTTCTAAGCCTTCTTTGTTGCCGAAACTGTCGTTGCTTTGAGATGAAGGACCTTCAACAGTGCATTCATCGTCCATCGCCCTGTTTATCTTGTTTTTGAATGTTTCTATATGAGAGAAGAACAAAAATCAGATACCTCGTGGATTGATAAATCTGAGTCATTTAAACATGAACACAAAAGTTTGAATCAAGAAACTATCTTTATTTCTGTGATGGAAAGATTATTAGAATTCTTTTGGAATGAGCGCGATTCCAGCATACGATCGTCCTTGAGACATTGGAGCCTGAAACAGAAACAACGTTACGTGAGCCAAGTAATACTTTTCCCTTACATCAACGATTTTCCATTGTGCCTCCGACCTTTCACTCAGCTGTACACATTCGATTGTTGACAGATTGCTCGAGCCATCGTCTCCACCAACAGCATACAGGAGACCTATAGGAGTATTTATATGACACAATTGCTCCAAATAAAACAAAATACCATTGAGAGCAGCTGCAGCCGTGTTCCTTCGTGGTATCGACATATTGGCCAGTTCCATCCACTCATCGTCGATCAGAACCTGTTTTGAAAATCACAAATTTTTCAGGCATAGTTCAATCGTTTATATTACCTCTGCGGATCTGTGAATCTCAGCTCCTTTATGTCCTCCAACAGCGATAATCTTCTTATCGTAGACTGTGACTCCGGCTCCCGATCTGACATTCAGCATTGACGGTCCTGGACGCCATTTGTGTGCTCTTCGATCGAAGATTTCCACCTGAAAATGTTAGATTTTGATTACGGAATTTCGAAATTTTAAAAGATAAATCAGATCGAGGGTTCAGAGCTTTCAGACGCATTTCAGGTAACGTTTTCCGGTACTCTACTTTCGTGGCGAGACATCACGGTGCGCCAAGTCGAGTTTCGTTTAATGAATTATTCGTTACCTGAATATTCTGCTCCGATCATCAAAAATTTGGAACTCTGTTTTCTGTTCTAAAATTCAGTTGAAAAATCGCGAATCGCGCCAATGCACCGGTAATGCGCCATATTGGCGTGCCTCTCGACATCAGCCAACAAAAATTAATTTCCCGAACAAAGCCTATTTTTCAGAAGTTCAAACTTATTTTCGTCTCAAACTTGGAGTGTTAGTTCCAATATATTATCTCCGTACTCTATTCATTCTTACTACTTCAACCTCACAATTTACTCTCGTCTCTAACCATGTGTGCCTGGCCTCATCTCTCTCTCTCTCTCTCACTCCACTCTTTACACTTCGCCTCCGCTTTCCTTTTGCTATCTTGCTCAGCAGTATGTTCGGTGCCACGTTATTCTTCCGCGACGCGTTACATCACTTCTCATCATGCTTTTACAGTGTTTCGAAATGTCTTCAATTATCTGAATATTTAAGGTTCGCATTGCTATCTCGCTCAATCCAGCTTCTTATGCGAATCGGTCGATGCGATTGAACAGTCTTCGCCTACTTTTTTTGCGTCGAAAACCGAAACAACTCTGCCAACCTTTTTCGTTCCCGTTTTATCGCTCGTTTTGTTCCGCGGTTTCTGACAAGTATCACTTTGTAAACAGTCATGTACGTATTTTTTCCGAAACTTTCGAAATGTTCAACCCAGCAACGAACCTTTTTCTTCAGAAAATGTCGAAGGCTCCAACTGACATGGCGCCATGGCCGGCGTTTATTGAGGAGAGGATCAAGCTCTGGGACAAGTTGAAGGCAGAGTATGATGCCGAGATTGCTGCCAAAGAGTCGGAACCAATTCAAATCACTCTTCCGGACGGAAAAGTGCACGAAGGGAAATCGTGGCGTACCACTCCATTCGAAATTGCTGAGAAAATTTCCAAAGGCCTTGCTGAAGCCGCTGTGATCTCCAAGGTGAATGGAATCGTATGGGATTTGGACCGTCCTTTCGAGGGAAACGCAACTCTCGAACTTTTGAAATTCGAAGACGACGAAGCCAAGCAGGTAAGCAAACTATCACAGCCATTCACAAACTTATATGTTTCAGGTGTTCTGGCATTCATCCGCTCACGTTCTCGGAGAAGCTATGGAACGCTATTGTGGTGGTCATCTTTGCTATGGTCCACCAATCCAAGAGGGATTCTACTACGATATGTGGCATGAGAACCGCACTATCTGCCCGGAAGACTTCCCGAAAATCGATCAAATCGTGAAGGCTGCTGTGAAGGATAAACAGAAGTTCGAGCGCCTTGAGATGACCAAGGAAGATCTCTTGGAGATGTTCAAGTACAACGAATTCAAGGTTCGCATCATCAACGAGAAGATCAATACTCCAAAGACCACAGTCTACCGATGTGGACCACTCATTGATTTGTGCCGTGGACCACATGTTCGTCACACCGGAAAAGTGAAGGCAATGGCCATCACCAAGAACTCTTCATCCTATTGGGAGGGAAAAGCTGATGCTGAATCATTGCAACGACTTTACGGAATCTCTTTCCCAGATTCCAAACAACTGAAGGAGTGGCAGAAGTTGCAGGAAGAGGCTGCCAAAAGAGACCATCGCAAGCTTGGGAAAGAGCAAGATCTTTTCTTCTTTCATCCACTTTCCCCAGGATCTGCGTTCTGGTATCCAAAAGGAGCCCATATCTACAACAAGTTGGTAGACTTCATCAGAAAGCAATACAGAAGACGTGGCTTCACCGAGGTTATCACTCCCAACATGTACAACAAGAAGCTATGGGAGACTTCTGGACATTGGCAGCATTATTCAGAAGACATGTTCAAAATTGAAGTAGAGAAGGAGGAGTTCGGATTGAAGCCAATGAACTGCCCAGGACATTGCCTCATGTTCGGTCACATGCCACACACCTACAACGAACTCCCATTCCGATTTGCTGATTTTGGAGTTCTGCACAGAAATGAGATGTCAGGTGCTCTCACCGGACTTACTCGTGTTCGACGTTTCCAACAAGACGACGCTCACATCTTCTGTCGCCAAGATCAAATTGCCGATGAGATTAAGGTAAATTTAAAATTGGGATTATTGCTTCAGTGATATTTTTTCTAGCAATGCCTTGACTTCCTGGAGTACGCCTACGAGAAAGTGTTTGGATTCACCTTCAAGTTGAACCTGTCCACCAGACCAGAAGGATTCCTCGGAAAGATTGAAACATGGGATCAAGCTGAAGCCGATCTCACTGAAGCATTAAACGCGACAGGAAGAAAGTGGGCTCTCAATCCAGGAGATGGAGCTTTCTATGGACCAAAAATCGACATCACCATTCAAGATGCTCTGAAGAGAAACTTCCAATGCGCAACGATTCAACTCGACTTCCAGCTTCCAAATCAATTCGATCTTTCATATTTCGAGTAAGAGTTCTTCTGACTTTCAAATCATACGAAGGTCCTTCCAATTTCAGCGATAAAGGGGAAAAGCAAAGACCTGTCATGATTCATCGTGCCGTTCTCGGATCAGTGGAGAGAATGACCGCTATCCTCACTGAGAGTTATGGAGGAAAGTGGCCTTTCTGGCTCTCACCAAGACAGGTTCGCGAACTTCCCGCTCGAGAAATGTCTACGTTTTCGATTTCAGTGCAAGATCATCACCGTCCACGAGTCCGTTCGAGATTACGCAAAGGATGTCAAGAAACAAATCTTCGATGCTGGATTCGAGGTCGAGTATGACGAGTTTTGTGGAGATACTATGAATAAACAGGTAAGCATAATCAACGAGTAGCAACGATAAAGAATACATATTTAGGTACGAAACTCGCAACTCGCCCAATTCAACTTCATTCTTGTTCTTGGAGCCAAGGAGAAGGAGAACGGCACTGTGAATGTGCGTACAAGAGACAACGCAGTCCGGGGAGAAGTTCCAATGGAAAAGTTGCTCGCCAAGTTCAGAAGATTCGCTGACGAGTATGTTGCTGATACTGAGAAGGCCGAAGAATGGGAGTAGTATGGGAGTACTCTTCCAGATAATGTTTTTCGTTGTTAATTTTATATTGATCATGGTATTTATTCGTTTCCCACGTCACCTACTGCTTTGTATCCCGTTTCTACTGTTACCTATTTTCGTTCCTCTTCTCCCGTTACCGTCCAATATCGCTTTATAATGATTGCCTCTCCAGCAAAACTATATGAATTTTAAAAGTTACCAACCGTGTTCAGACACTGTTTCGAGACTCCATCAAACCCTCCAATCGCATAGATGTCTTCTCCAATAGCCGCCACCCCAACACTGGACCTTCTAGTGCTCATCGAAGGAAGAGGGAACCAATTGCCAGTGTGTGGATCGAAGTATTCCGAACTTGCGAGTCCCGTAGTGCCATCGAATCCTCCCACTGCATACAACAGCTTCTGACACGTCGTGATTCCATGAGTGGATCTTCTCGCATTCATCTGGTTAGCAGATCTCCACGTATCAGTCCGTGGATCATAGTAATCCACAGACTTCACCCTCTGGGCTCCATTGAATCCGCCAGTGGTATACACGAATCCATTGCACAAACTAACTCCACTCCGGCATCTTCTCTGTGGAAGAGAAGCACAAGAGCTCCATAACTGACTATCCGGATCGAACAGGTCCACATTTGTGATTGCCTTCGGAGCCTGACCTCCAACAATCATGATGTGCTGAAAGTCTATGTGTCATGGATTCATTAACTGTTTGGAGTTACCTGAGATTCAGGCATCGGCTCCCGAGCAACAAACCATTTTCTGTTCACTTGTTCTCTTGGATTTCGATCTTCCGAGCTGAAAATCGAGGCGTTAGATAAACAGAAATAGTTCACATCTTCACCTCAAGTATCCCAAATCCGATTGTCTTTCTTTGGTGACCTTCAGTTGATGGATACCCTCTATGATGATGTTCAGACATGCAACATCTCGTTTTATCTGGAATATTCGAATGTCTTGAGTATGTGGAGAGTAGGAATATCAGAAGTTTTTCAAATATCGAAATTTCGAATTTTGAGATATGCCAAAAAGAAATGAACTCCGATTCTTTTCCAGCAAATTGCCAACTTTGATCAGTTGAAAAAGTATGTTGCAATCATCCAATTGTTCTGAAATGTTGCCCTCGTGTCAAGCGGATATAGACCTTTATTATTGTAGTGGAAAACGTTTTCTAAAAGAAAATCTGGAGTTGCTCAATGCACTCACGAGATTTCAGAAAAATCGGCTCATTGGAACATACTTTTTCAACTGCTCAAAGTTGATCATTCTGCACTGAACATCGCCAAGTTCTTATCTTTTTGGCCTGCACAGTACATTTAAGGAAAAGAAATATCCGATCGGAATTCGGTTATGAGAATGTTTTTTTTTCGGAATTTCGGGAGTTCGGTAGAGTCTTACAGTCTCGTCACTTCTACACTTTTCCAGCAGATAATCGTCTCCTAGCAATGGCAATCTCACATTCGACATCAATCTGAAATTTGACACCACATTTTTTCCTCTCCACATTTTCACTCACTCTCCCAAATAGATTTTCCGATTTGGTTCATCATGATTCACCCAGTTCAGTACAGCCTGCATCACTGGTTTCTCACTGGGTACAGTAATTCGATCGTCCTGAATCAATTCACAGAATGCTTCCTTATCCAGATTCAAAAGCTCTTCGTTGTCTATTATTTCTCTGAAAATGGAATGTTTTCATATAAAAACTAATAGAGAACTCACACAAAATGTTGTCTGGTGTACAGTTGTGCAGCATGGGCCAACTGATGACACGCATGAGCTCTGGCGAACTCGGCCATTCCAACACAATTCGTCATGTCCAGCAGTTCCAGCATAAACCTTGCACATGCATCTCGGACACAAGTCAGTTGGAGGAGACTCGCTGTGGCTAGGATGGTTTGCACATTCTGTTCGTCTATCCTCATTCTTCCCGTATACATATAATCGATCAATTGGGAAAGAACTTCTACATCTACTTCTTTTATTGGAACTATTCTTTGAGTAGCTTCTCGAAGTCCACCGGTGAACATTGCTCTGGAACAGGAATCAGAATTCCGCGGAAAACGGTTTACTGTAAGTCATCGTTTTTTAAGGATATTCATCTCGGTTCGCATTGATTTTCAAGTAAGTGAACTAATATAATGTAGCTAGCTACAGCTCTTTTTACGTAAACCATTTCATTAGTTGATTCCTTTTCGAAACTCTCAATGGAAACCGAGATAAATGTCCTCGAAGTAGAGCGAGAGGAACGCAACACTCTTTACAAGTTTTACGGTATCTTCGAAAATGAAAGTTCTACAAAAAAGTTGTCAACAGACGAAACGAATGGTCATTGGATATTTTGAACGATTTTTGCATCCAAGGTATCTCATTGTGAGGTAAATTTTATCTGTAGACATTTCCTTTGTACAATTTCTAACCCCAGAAATAAACCTTCTTCTGTGGTTATATTTCGATCCTGACAGTTATGAAAATAGAAAGTTTTTTTTTTTAAACAAGCCTAACCTGAAATAAGAACTGGAAGCCGAAAGAATGATTCTGTGAGCATGAATATGTTGTGGTCCATTCGTTTCCTCGGTCACTATTCCATCTTCTGAGAAAGAACTTTCAACTGGAAACGCTTGAAGAGTGACATCACACAGTTCTTGTTGGCTGAATATCTACTTTATTTGGAGCAATGACTAATATTTTCAAACCATCTCATTGAGTTCAGATTCTGATAAAATTCGCTGAGCATAGTGGGATTCGTGTAGACAGAAGATTTATTGAAGCACGGAGATCGAGAGGATCCATGCGACGGTCCAGTTCCGAGAGTATCAGATTCGACATTGTAGATGTTGGGAAGCATTTATTTTCAAGAAAAAAGAGTAGAGGAATGAACTTGTGTGAATTGAGAGAAAAATGAAGAAAGAGCACGAGAGTCCGTTGAAAGAGATGTCCTGGAGCATCAAGACGCAGACATGGAAAGACTAGACAGACGGAGTGGGGAGGAAACCATCTGTTTCTTCTAGTGGCCAAGAATTAGCGATTGTTCAAGGTTTCCCAATGATGGGGGCAGGTGCTTGTAGCAGGAACTAGAGACCAGGGAACTCTCGAAGAACCGGAGTTGCAGTAAGAGGATATTAAGGATTTCCTGATTTTTCTGTGTTTGACTGACTCACTTTTCAACCTGGAGCTGAAATCCCTGAAAACCATAAATCATATGAAAAAAAATTGAAGATTATTCAGTTCTGGACTTTTTTTAACTTTCAAAAATCTGGTCTGAAAGTTGAACAGTTTTCATACTTTTCCAACCTTTTCGTATTTTTTCTTCATCTGTTCTCAATTTTCTACACTTTTTTGGGATGTTTTCTGGATTGGACTCTCTCTCTCTCTCCAATTCTGCGGAGGAGTTTTTATGAATCATACAAAGTTCTTCCTACATTAAGCGAGAAGGGAGAAGCGAGAGTCTTCTGAGAAAGACCTTAACTGGTAACGCTTGAAGAGTGACATCACACAGTTCTTGTTGGCTGAAAACTTTTTATGGAGCAATGGCTATCGTTTTCAAATCATGTCATTAAATTCAAGATTGCCCTGTTTTGGAGACGAAAGAATTTCTAAAAAAAACGAGTTCATTATTGTTTTGGCTTTTGTTTTCACTTTTGCTGAACATGCTTTGTCTTGTATGTCTTCTTAGACCTGCAGCTTTTCATTTTCCTCTCCACATCAGATGAAGTCGGATGAGCACTTATGATTAATTCTGGTATTAGGTTATTCTATTTGTTCTGTGTATTTGCTTCCGAAAAGTACTCTTTTCCTTCTCTCGATTCGTGCCATTCAAATAGATTTCTCTCCGCGCAAAAACTCCATCGTCCGCAAACACCGTTGCGCAAATCTGCGTACATTTCGCAACTTGGCTATATTTTGGAAGCCACATTCCAAACCAAGGTGTAAATGAATTAATCTCAAGTTGATCGTTTTTCGTGAATTGCTTTGTTTATTTCAATGCAATCTTTATGCTTTGTTTGTAGGTAATAAAATGGACTACGACGTGATCGCCAACCAGCCTGTGGTCATTGATAATGGATCTGGAGTCATCAAAGCAGGATTTGCGGGAGAGCAGCAGCCGAAGGTTCGGTTCGCCAACTTCGTCGGACGGCCGAAGTATCATAGAGTGATGGCTGGTGGATTGGAAGGCGACATCTTCATAGGTAATGAAGTACACATTTGATGATGATTAGTTTTGTGATTTCAGGTCCAAAAGCCGAATCGAATCGTGGATTGTTCTCTATCGAATATCCAATGGAGCACGGAATCGTCAATAATTGGAGTGACATGGAGAAGATTTGGGAGTATATTTTTGGTCCAGAACAGTTGCAAATTTTCCCAGAAGAGCATCCAGTATTGCTCACCGATGCCCCATTGAATCCACTGAAAAATCGCGAAAAGTCAGCGGAGATCTTTTTCGAAACATTCAATGTCCCTGCACTTTACATTCAAATGCAAGCCGTTCTTTCGCTTTACGCTACTGGAAGAACGACAGGAGTGGTTCTGGACTCTGGAGATGGTGTCACACATGCAGTCCCAATCGTCAAAGGTTTTGCTATGAAGCATGCGTAAGTATATGTCATCTTCTAATCAAGAAAACCATTCATTTTTCTTCAGCATCCAGCGAATGGACTTGGCTGGTCGTGATGTGACCGAATATCTTCGCGTCCTTCTGCGCCGCGAAGGATACGAATTCCACAGAAGCAACGAATTCGAGATTGTCAGAGAAATCAAGGAGAATGCCTGCTATTTGGCTTCAGATCCAACGAAAGTCGAGAGCAACTCCGTCAAACAAATATACTCTCTCCCTGACACGACCAAGGTTGAGCTCTCAAACTCGTTGTTCCGCGCACCAGAAGTGCTCTTTAAGCCAGATCTAATCGGTACGGAATGGCCGGGAATGGCGCATCTTGTCAATCAGTCCATCATGGTAAACGGTGATCTCAGTGGTCTTCTGATCTTTCGTTTTTCAGAAGTGTGACATTGATCTTCGACAAACTCTCTACAGCAATATAGTGCTGAGTGGAGGAACGACGTTGTTCAAGGGATTCGGAGATCGTTTGCTTGGTGAAGTCCGGAAGATTGCTCCATCCGACGGCAAGATCAGAATTTCGGCATCACAAGAACGCCTTTCGCTGACATGGATCGGAGGATCAATCGTTGCCAGTCTCGACACTTTCCGAAAGATGTGGCTTGGAAAGAAGGAATACGATGATGTCGGAGCATCAGCATTGCACAAAAAGTTTTTCTAAATCCATTAACCTCGTTCCCCGCTGTGTGAATAGTACCCATGTCTTACATTTTCGATTGAGCTTCTTTCTATTTTCTTTTTGCTCCAGTAATTTATTTTTAAGTTGTTCTGTTTTGGCGCTGGCTCAATACGTGTTTTCCTTATAGGCGACCTTCCTAATGTTATATATCCCGATCCTCCGGACATAATTCTCTTTTCTCAGACTCCCCCTGTTTTTAGCCCCTCAAACTCGTCTCCTATTCGCTTTATGCCTGTGTTCTAATATTGACTTTATTTATACATGCTTCGATTTTCAAAGTAACGCACTACAAAAACACTACAGCAAGTAACTTGTGACCTCTGTGAACACGACGAAAAGAGATGAGGGTCATTTCAGAGTATTTGGAAGACGTGCCGTGGGTGATCTGCCTGATTCGGAATTGAAGATAGCATCAATACGTCAAAATGACTACTTCCCATTTGTCTCCTCCCACTTTTTTTAGAAACTGGTTCTCCGTTTTTTTCACAATTCTGCAAAATTGTCTCCCCCGCCGGTCTCACTCATATCGAGAATTGAACTTCCATCTGAATCTTCCCATCATGAGGGTTCAAATCTCTCTCGTCTTTGTACTTTTGTTCTCGTTGATCTCTGCTGAAAGTGTTTTCAAAGTAAGGAGGTATTTCCGAAGGTAAGAAACTTGAAGTTCTGAAGGACCTATTCTTTCGTTCAGATCGGAAACCCGTCGCTCAGCAGCAGATGATGATTTGGATATGGCTGCTGCGGAGCTGGTTTTCAAAGAGAAAAATCTACTGAAATCCGGAGGTGGAGATCCCATCGAAGGACCTCCCAGGAAACTTCCGTTTGGCACGGAACATGCAGCCGAGAAGATGCCTGAACACGTAAGTGGTCGACGATCGCTCTCATCAAAACAAAGTCACAAAAAGATAAATTATGATTCGATGCAAACTGTGGCCTGTGAACAATAGCATCCCTTTCGCTGCAAGAGTCTCGCCTTACTTTAATTAGATTTATCTCGGTCCACATGGAAAATTTCAAAAACTAGCAACTATTGAAATGTAGCTCTTATTCTGAACAACATTGTATCAGTTGGCTGCTTTTCGAAATTATCTATGCGAACTGAGAAAAATGTCGTCAAAGCGAAACTATGAAGTGCAATCCTACAAATGGTTCGATTGTTTTCATTGAATTTGAGCAGTTGAAAATGATGATTCTCAATTACATGTTCCTTTGAGTGATTTAAGAGACTTGACAGCGATTTTCAACTAATTGGGTACCTGGGAATCTTTTTTCTCAATTCACAAAGTTGATCATATTCAACTGAAAACGGACTACTGTACTTCAGACTGGCGCTCCATCCGCTGAGCCAACATTCTCAGAACTTCAAAAAACGCACATGGAAGACATTGAAAAAGATCATGGAGCTTTGAAGAGTAGCATGGTTGGAGAAGGAACCGACAAACTGGAGGAAAACGAAGGATTCTTGTCAGAAAGTCCGAATCATCAAATCAAGAATACGTTTTCGGGAGGAGTGAATGATGGATCAACATCTTCTTCTTCGTCGACTGGAACTCTGTCTTGGCAACGGTAAGTTGGCAACGGCACAATCAAGAGAGTCAATGTTTTTTAGACCCCTTCCATCCCAAGGACGTCTCATCGCTTACGACTTTCATGTAAACCCGGAATACCCACAGTTTGCTCCAAGAGCACGTGGATTGGTTGGAATTCCTGATGGATGGAATTTAGATAAACAAATCGACGAAGAATTCCGATCAGGTTTCAGAAAGGTGGATTTCCGACGTCGCGTTTTTCACTAGATATGTCATGTCCTCATTCATTACTTGTTTTCAGCACTGTTTTATTTTGATACTCAAAAACTCCGTAGTACTTTCAATAAATCTTTATTTCGTTTCGGAAATGTTACAATCAGACAGTTTGAATATTATTATCATTTGGATCCTTCGTGTCCCACTTTGAGAAGAGCGAACTAATCATGGACATTCTCCTCGGATTCTCTTCTTTTGGAATCTCGAACACATCCTCTTCTGGTTGCGTCTGTTGATTGACTGGGTGAGATGGAAAGAGGATTTCAAGAGGCGACGACGATGGGCGAGGCTTTGCAGACTTTCCGGAGCCAAACTTCGCTTCAAATTTTCTGGTAAGGTAGGAAACTGCATGAGATCCTTGGCGAATGGAGCTGGAAAAGATAGAAGATCTGAGAAGAGTACATGGAAAGGAAGAAGTGAAAGCTTACATTATACTCTGTTTGTTTTTGTTTTCCACAATTGTTTCATGTGGAATCTTGTTTCTACAGGTGGAAGTGTTAGATGCCGTTGAGACGTTACTGCGGCTGGGGAGACAGGTGGAAGATCGGTTCGAGTTTGTTTTCAGAGAATCATTCTCAATTTGCGTGCTGTCGACAGTGACATCATCCTCAGACAAAGTACGGTTGATGGATCCTCTAGTGGACTGAAAATCCGAGTTTCACGAGGAAAACAACAACTCAGAATCACCTTCAAACTGATCACGGATGGTGTGTACTCTGAACGATTACTGATCAAATCTTGATCGATGTCCTCGTCTGAAATGAACTGCTTTAATGGATGAGGATTTCTAGAATTCCGGACCTCTAGCAGTGTACGTGGAGAGATCATTGAGCAGGTTTCCATTGAAACATTCGTCTTCGTAAATTGCCGAAAGAGTCTTTCTGAAGAAACACTTACTGGAAACCAATTCAGAATCGAAATTATTACCTCCAAATCGGAATTTGATTCTTCATACCATCGGTCACCAAAGCGAGATTTACATATCCGAACTTGTACTTGAAAGTGATCGCACAGACCTTCTGGAAAACTATGAATCTCACACAAATCGAATGCCATTTTTCCCACCTCAAGTTTATTCTTTTCCTGTCTATAGTGAGAAGTCTTCATGCGAATGGCCTTGGTAACATCAAACGAGTATCCTGTGCAATTGGTTTCGTAGATCAGAAGAATGTCATCGGGAGTCAAAATCAAGACTCTCTTCCGACTCGGCAAGTTCTGCTTCATTCGGAAAACAGCGGATCTTTTGGTGAAGAAAATCCAGACGTAGTCCCTGAGAAGAGCGTTTTGATCATTCCATGCACTGATATTTGGAAGTTTTTGAACTTTCGTCACACTCTCCGATAGGGGTTCTTGTCTTTCAGTGCATAATGAGGTGGACATCTGAAATCATTTTAGCAATTGAAGGGTTTCAAGGTTTCGAGATTCTCTGACACTCCCAAGAAAACTCAACTTTTGTGAAAGCCCAGATGTTAAACATTCGGAGTTTTCGCAAAACGTTACTTTCGGTTTTGAAAATTTCTAGACAAAGCTGTGTTCAGACGAAGACCCAAAGAGGAAGTTAGAATCAAACACAAAAATTGTCTATTGAATGAAAACGGATTCCAAGTCGAAAATTCAAACTCCGCTTTGTGAAGATATTTCTAGTACAGAACTTTGAAAACTTGTCGAAGACCACAATTCCATAAATCATGGGAAAATAGCACCTACAAAATGTTTGGAGACGAGATGGTGAAAAGCAATGAAAATAAACAATTTGATGCTTTCGATTTTTGCTCAGTTTTTGTTTTCGTTGTACTCGGTCTTCCAATTAGATTCTTCGGAGATTCAAAAGTTCGAAAAGTTTGAACCTCGTTATAATATTGCCCGATTTGAACTTTGCCAGATAACAGGCGTCATATCAGCCCTACTAGCGGAGAAATCTCTTTGAAACTTACAATATCATTAGACATTCCTTCTGATTACTGAAAACTCTTGAAGTGCTTTCTCCCTCTGCTCTCCTGACAATAACCCCTGCAGGTGCCTCGATGGCCGGCTAAGGATCCACGTGGAGCTACGACTCCCGGTTTTTCGAGAACAACAAAACATCTTTCGCGTGAAAAATTGGCTCATGTTTCTAAGTTTACATCTGGATCCTCCCTCTGATCTAACACTCCTGTCACCTAAATTCGTCAAAAAAGTCATCACTCGGAGAGTATTTTTCACACCATTGACCCCCCTCGGAAATAAGAAAAACTGTGCATATAAATCGTCATGCATTTTTTATTATTGTTTAGTTTCTGTTGCTTGTATGTGTTTTGTGTGTACGTTTGTATGTGTGTGTGTCCTCAAAAAGAGTGATGTTTCTGAAAAGAGAAGATGAAAACTACCAAGAGACAGGAAGCTCTTTTCCGATCAACTAGGTTATGCAAATTTGGAGTTTCAAGTCAGAAGTGTCCTTTGTTATCATCCATTTTGTTTCCACGTACTCTTTCTAATAATCAATTCACCGTCCCATGTCTCCTGATAACATACACCCTCTCTTTTCTCTGCTCCAAATTCTCATTTCCTCTTTTTCCATTTTCACAAACCGAAATGAAATAATTGGAAACATACATATACATATGAATTTTGTCAAAACCCTGCAGCTGTGTGAACACTCTCAATATTTGCCTTTTCCATCCCCCCTGTCCTCTAAATTTTCATTTTTGGCATATTATTTTTTTTTCTCCTTTGCGTTCCTCTGAAATTCGAAAGAATAGGGGGAAGACTCTGCAAACAAAACCATCAAAAATTTGAAAGTTTCCACCTCGAAAAGAAAAAAAAGACTGCATTGATCTCTTTTTATAACCATATGCAGTTTCATTCTCCGCCGGGTGTTATGCAAAAGACAAATGTTTTTGATGTGTGGTTTTTTTTCTTTTTGTTGGCTGAAACGCTGAAACTTTTTTCTATTTCAGTCTTGATCTAGATAACATTAATTACCTGGAACCGGAATGGTTTGAAAATTGAGTAAAACAAGAACATTTTAGTACACTTTAGGTTCAACTGGCTGTCTGTAAATACACGTTTCATGATCACATCACACACTCTGTAAAATCAGCATGAAATGAGTCACACTTCGGCATTTCTGGAAAGTCATCCTTTCCAACGAATCGAACTATTTTCAAAATTTCTATTCAGAATCTTTCAGATTCCATTATTCCTCATTTGTCATCCTTTTTCTTCCCATCATTTTTGCAAGAGGCGTTACATTTTCGGACATGTACTTCCTTTCATTAATAATTCGAGAGGCATTTTTCTTTCTGAATTCCTACTGTAGAAGAACAACAAAAAGTTTCAGCTATTCTAGAATAATTGATCAAGTTATGTTTTTGGAATTTGAGTATCGAGTAGCTGAAACACTAGTTTTTATATCTTCTTGTTTTTGAGTTTCCAGCGGATACAGTGTCACCGGAAACTTTATAAAGTTTGGTGATCTCCATGGAGAAAGGTAAATTTGACTGTTTTTTTTTGAAAATTGATTCGCATGTTGAGCAAATCTAGACCTTCATTTTTGGGTTTGAAAGTTTGAAATATAAGTGAAAAAAAACACGATCCAAATGACTTCATTTTCGTTTCTTTGAAAAGATGTCAACTACAAACATGAAGTTGAGAATTGTATGCACTCACCGATTTTTTGGAAACACTTTTCGAGTTCTCAAACTGGAATCGTTTGCATCGAAAATCACAAAATGGTTTTGAGCTTTAATGTACCGTAGTTTTTGATTTCAATGATCTCAACTATTTGTAGTTTTGTCATTTGAGGTTTCCTCTCCGTAAATTTTAATCCAGTGAAGCTCTTTGAAAGTTGAATGTCATGAAGCCTTTTTCTGAGAATCCGAAACCTCTCAATAATCTGAAGAAGTGTCTCTGATCAGGCCAACGACCACCACCACCAACCGTTCATTCACATTTTCATTTTCTCCCCCCGTAGGCCTTTTTCCATACAAAAAACGAAGCGGGTTGTGTTTCCTTTCAATCGTCATATATATAACCACAATTCGAATACTTTTTTCATGTTATATGTCGTTGGAATCCTCTTTGCACTCGAAGTGTCACAATCTTTTTTAGGAATTAGTTATTCTAATTGGGAAGATCTCTTCTTCTCCTTTTCCTTTTCCCTTTTTCCTCTAAAGGATACAACTTTGTTAATGCGTCTCAAATGCTCTCTCTTTTTATAACTTGTTCTTCTAATTCTGCCAATTTGATAATTGAGAGCTTCTTCTTCTTCTTCTCCTTCTATTTCTCTCAACGTCTTCTGAATCTGAATCTCGAAAGCAAGCAATGTGGTTTGATGGCTTGGTTTACGAGCGGTGCACACACAAACACACACCACCAAAGACACACACCTATCAATTCGGATATACACTATTTTCTGATTGGAGCCCCGTCCACACACGTCTTCACATTTCGCCAACACTCCTTTTCTTTTTTCCCCACTTCATCTGATTTCTAGTAGAGAGTCTCGTCCTGGTTTTTTCACACCTTCTGAAAACCACAACTACCAAAACTGGAACATGTTTTTACACTTCTCATCAACTTCTTCCTCCCACTTCCTCTCCTCAATTTTTTTCAAAATGTCAAGAGACTTCACGTCAAAAAAAAACATAACGCAAGTCGTCCTCTCGTATTTTTTTCCCGTTACTATGCGACCAGTTGTCGTTGATGTTGGAGTGCTCCAAGATTCCTCATCTCCTCTAGTCTTGTATACTTCTCTTCTTGCAGGTCTAATTATTCCGGAAATGACGCTGCGAAACGTCAAAATCTTCTTCGCAAGGTGAGCATGTGATAGAGATAGGGATGGGGATAATGGATACACGGAGTGACTAATTTTGGATTTCGGTTACAAAAAACATCGAAAACGGGTTTATTATGTTTCAAGGACGCTAAAAACATAATTTTCCGAATAATAGAAGAAGTACTTCAACGTAATCGGAACGGATATTTCATGCCTTTTAACAGATCCATATATGGCCAAAAAACATCATGTTCAATTCCGGCCAAAAAGACATGAACTTTGGTGATTTTTAGTGGAACATGATCAACTTTGAACAGTTGAAAAGTATGTTCCAATTGCCCAATTTTCATGAAAATTTGTGTGTATATTAAGCAACTTAATGAGGATTGAAACAATCAAACTCTGGGAATAAAAAAAGTTTACCTTTTGAAAAGGGTCCAATTTTCAGATGGAAATATCTGATGTTCGCTTGCTGTATCACATATCTAGTGGTCATCTACGCCCCACTTCCAAACGCTGTGAATGTGAGTTTTGATCCCTGTTTTCCAAATAAAGTTCTTTTGATTTTCAGAATCAAAAAAGTTGGAGAGAAGGAGAAATCGAATTGAGTAACGATCACGAGAAAGAAATTCCAGTTCCAGATGTTCCAGAAGAAAAAATCCCAGAACAGAAATCGAGACCTGCCATTATTCCTCCAAAAAAAGTGTTCAAGTTTAATCCAATCGGAAAAGAACCATTTGATGTGGAAGAAATTCTGACTTCCAGTGATATCAAAATAGAGGAGCGAATGACTGCAAATGTCAAAACAGGTATTTTGGCTTAAATCTCTTCCTTTTGTGCATTCCATTTTTCAAGGCGAAAAGCGAGTAATCCTCTCATGGAACGCTGGTCATTCGGCCGACAATCTTCAAGGATGTCCCGATTGGAATTGTGAATTCACTCAAGTTCGTTCGAGGGCCAACGAGGCGGCTGCGATTCTGATAGCTCACAACGACCCAGAATTAAAGCCAACAACAGATCAATATGTTGTATACTTTAGTCAAGTTCGTGAAAGTTTTCGATGCTATTTTGAGGAAAAGGAAATGATTTAGGAGTCACCTGCCAACTCTGGAATCCAATTACCAAAACCTGATTTCATTAATATGACGTTGGGTTTTCGACATGACACTCCTGCAGGATCTCCGTATGGATACACCGTCAAATTGGGACCAAATTCTAGAAAGCCGTCACAAGAAAAGGTAATCAGTTGCTCAGGATGGAAAACGCCTAAGTTTTATGAAATGTTCAGGTTGTGGATGCTTCTCTGGTACAAGGAAAATCGAAAGGCGCTGCTTGGTTTGTGAGCCACTGTCAAACAAACAGCAGGAGAGAAGATTTCGTTCGAAAATTGCAGGTACACTTTTTAGCAAGATTTTGATTTCCAGTAACACCTTTCAGAAGCACATCCAAGTCGACATCTACGGAGGGTGTGGTCCGATGAAGTGTCCAAGAGGCAACAAGAGATGTGATACCATGTTGGACACTGAGTTAGTATTCTACAATCTTCATGACTTCAATCTGAAAGTTTCAGCTATCACTTCTATGTCACTTTTGAAAACTCTATTTGTCAGGACTACGTAACAGAAAAACTTTGGAAGTCTGGTTATCAGAATACAATTATTCCATTGGTTTTGAAGGTAACATTTTCATCTAACAAGGAAATTATTTGGTTCCTTCCTTTGAAAGTTTCTCATGTGCGGTGTCCCCACAGATTCAGAATCTGAAACAAAATTGGCAAAATGAGGTTGTGAATATATTATTTCATTTCAAATATTCGTGATGTTAGCCAGGGAAAAACTTTCAAGGTCATAATTTGACTCACCTGACTAGGGACTGGTTCACACATAGGATGGAGTTAGAGAATGTGGCCTATATCATTCGGAAGCTTTAAAAATTTCCAATCTATTCATTCATTCAGTTTTTGCGGCGGACTCCGCATTCTCGAGAAAATTGAGTTAGAAGCCCAAAAAACCAGTTGATTTGTACTGAAAATTACACGTAAATTTTTCAAAAGTAATCTGTGCGTGATTCTCAGCACAAATCTACTGGTTTTTTGGGCTTCTAACTCAATTTTCTCGAGAATGCGGAGTCCGCCGCAAAAACAGAATACAGGAATGGATTGGAAATTTTCTAAGCTTTCGAATGGTATATGGCACATCCTATAACTCCAACCTGAGTGTAAAACCTTCCCTAGTGAGAAGTTTGCCAAATTTTATTTTAAATACCGAATCTGCAGGGTCGATTTCACTTTGAGCTAGATTTGAAGATTAAGTACAACTTGTACAGTTTTTCACACAATACATTTTTTTCCAGAGAAAACTGGTCGAGCCATTCGTCCCTCCAAACAGTTTCATCGCTGTGGACGACTTCAAAAGTGTGAAAGAAATGGGAGACCATTTGAACTATTTGATGAATAATAATACGGCATACATGTAAGTCTTGCTCATTTATTTCGGTTCAATGAAACCTTGCTAAGAGGAACTGGTCGATTTCTTTCCTCCCTCTTCCCCTTTTTCTAATCCTCTAATTTGCAGGGAATATTTCGACTGGCGACGTGACTACAAAGTAATATTCCTGGATGGATCTCATCATGACGTCCTGGAAAGACCGTGGGGTTTCTGCCAAGTCTGTCGAATGGCTTGGACGGATCCCCGGCAGAGAGTGATGATTCCGAATTGGGATGCATACTGGAGACAGACGTGTGAGGCGGATGGAGATCTAGTCAAATCCATTCCTGATTCATGACATTCTAGATAGTTTTGTATTTAGTCATTTTTCAGTAATTACGGGTTCTCAATATATGTTTTTTTCTCCTCTAGATCCTTTGTTATTTATTTTAATTTATCTGTTCAGCAGGTCCGTTGACACCACATTCTCATGGTTTTCTATGGGTACACAAGAATTGATTGTGATTTGAATGAAACACTCGGTAGATCTATTCTTCTTTCCATATCCGTTCAGGATAATCCCACGGTCAAGGGTCGGAGTACCCCTCCGTTCCACTTCAAACTCGAAATGTTTGACAATTCGTTTTCCCTTCTCCCGTCTGCACGCCTTCGTCCTCTCCTGCACCCCCTTTGTGCTCCAATGAGCTCTCCACTTCCCTATGTTACCACAACAACACTCTCTTTTCTCCGTCTCGCCATCCGGAGCAACGAATTCCCTTATTCTCTTTGCCTATGTTGCTCTCCGCTTATACTTTTACGTAAACGGACAAAATCCGCTTTGGCTGTTACGTTGAAAGAATTGGAGAATCCTCTTTTCGCCTCCTATTTTTTGAAATCATTTTTCGTCCTCGAAATCTCAAACGACTATCTATCACCAGTAGATGATGGTAAACACCCTTCTACATGTCTTCTTTTTCCCGGCTGACACATGTTTGTGTACGAGCCCTCTGGAAGATGCAAACATATTTGTAATAGTCCACACACAAACTGACCATCCCTTTTGATAGTATACTTCTTTTCGTCACGAAGCAGGAAGAAGACGGATCGCAAATAAAAAATCAGAGTTTTGTATTTTTCCAGTTATCACTTTTGCATGATGTGAAATCGAGAGATGGACAAGAAGAACAAGCCGAAGAAGGATTCGAAGAAGTCCGACGTTCCGCACAGCTTCTATTTTTACCTTGTTTTGAGATTTCTGGCAGCGGTGAGTTTTCGAAGATGGGCAGAAGACTTTTAGAATACCGTAAAACCTGTGTTAGTGTTGCGTTTAGTGTTGCACACCTCATTGTCTCACTTTGACTGCATTTATCTCGGTTTGCATTAAAATTTTCAGTAAGAAATTAACTAATGAAGTGTTTATCATAATGAGAGCTACATTTTTTAGTGCACACTTGTCTGATCCATCAATGCAAATTGAGATACATAAATGCACTCAAAATGAGGGAAGGGGTGGCTATAACTATAGCAAGTATCACTGTAATTGGATCCGTTTCCGTCAACATAAAGTTATGGGAACACAGTTTCAGAGTCTGAGATTCCATTGTAAAATAGACTACATCTGTAAAAAAGACATTGTTTTATAGACATCAGTATAGTCAACAGAGTTCTCTGAGTTGGAACTTTCAAATTAGCTCCCAATTTCCAGATTTGCTGCATTATTGTGATATTCGTCATTGGTCTCAGCCAGTACTGGACCAACAAAGTTTCCGCAGTTTTTGGATTGGTGGGTTGCACACAATCTTTCAAGATTCACCAGAAAGTTTTCAGCTTTTTGTGATTATTGCTCTCCTCTTCTCTGCGTCCGCTGTTTCCATACTGTTCATTTGGGATGTGAACACTACTACTATTGTGAAGGTATTTCATCGCTTCCACCGTTTTTCAGAGTTTCCGTTTTTGAATACTCAGAACTTTATCTGATTTCCAGAGATGTCTATTCTCCTTCGCCTACACCTTGTCGATTCTCGTAGCCGCCGTGATGTTTCTAATTGCCAACGACGGCTGTGACCCCCGAATCGTCTCCCAATTCGGATGCTACCAATCCGTTTCCACGGGAACCTTCCAAGTTGCCTCCGCCTTTTGTTTCCTCATTTTCGTATTCGGTCTTCTGGATCTGGGTCTCAACGGATTCTACTTCTGGCGGAATTCAAAACGCTCTCCAATTTATGACTACCCGCCGCCATCTGTTGCTGTCGTCGAGACGGAAAAGTGGGTCGAAATTTGCATAAAATTCGAAAAAGAAAGTGTGTGTGAACTTTCGCTCTTTCCAGAACGATTCATGACATTTACATGGAATATCAACGGAAAGGACAAACTACTTCTGTTTAAACAACTCTCACTTCTTAAGTGTCTTTCTTATCTGCAAAACTGCCAAAATAAAGCTTACTGAATTATTTATTTGATTTTTTTCCGTTTTAGAAATTCGATAAGTAATACATTACCAGTCGGTTTACGCCCCGCTGACGCGGGGCTCCACCTCCTGGCCTTCGCTTGAGTCCCCGTTTATCAGTGCCTCCGGCCCTTCCAACTAAGATCTGGAGCCTTCGGCTCCTCTGTCAGGGCCCCCGGCCCTTCCATTTAAGATCTGGAGCTTGCGGCTCCCTTTTCAGGGCCTCCGGCCCTTTCCCTTGAGCCCGGAAGCCTGCGGCACCCGTGTCAGGGCCTCCGGCCCTTCCAACGGAGATCCGGAGCCTGCGGCTCCTTTCTCAGGCGCTCCGGCCCTGACAGATAAGATCTGGAGCCTGCGGCTCCTTTCTCAGGGCCTCCGGCCCTTCCAACTGAAGTCTAAAGCCTACGGCTCTTTTGTCAGGGCCTCCGGCCCTTCTAACTAAGATCTGAACCCTGAGGCTCCTTTCCCAGGGCCTCCGGCCCTTTCTCTTGAGTCCGAAAGAATGACTCGTTTCTTACTGTTAGTAACTCGTTTTTGTAATTCAACCAATTTTCTCCAAAATTCCGCTGTGAAACGTTTCTGAATGAGAAACTTCAAAATTTTCGAAAACGTGAAAAAATATTTCCGTGAACCTGTCACTCTCTCTTCTTAAAACTGAATCTGCTGATCGAGCCTAAAAATGAGAGTTTTTACGTCCTCGTGACCTCATTTTTTGATGAATCGAAAATCGAAGTAGAAGGGCATCATCCCCAGATATTCAGGAACAAACTTTGTAAATTTCAAAAAAATCGGTCAACTTTGAGTATGAGAAAAGTTGCGCGACACATTTGCCGTTCCGAAATTTTCCAAAATTAGTACTGGAAAAATGGGAGAACAGCTGTAACTTGGTCCATTCTTGAGATATCAAAAATCTGAACACACGGGCATCAAGGTAGCCCCAGTTCCAGTCTTCTGGTCCAAGATTCATGAAAATCGGTTCGGTAGGAGCTGAGTTACAGAGTGGCACATCCGGACAAACATACGGAAGTTTTCAAATGTTATTAGTAAAGATAGGACCGAAAAATTTTGAAACATCGGTTTTTATTAGAAAACATTGCAGAAAAAAATCGTATTGCACAGAATTGATGATTTGGAGGGAGAGAAAGAGAACGGAGAATGGTTGGAAAGACTTGGGAATTAGAACATCTAGCGAGAAGAAGAAGAAAATTGGGGGTTTCTATCCGTATTAGTTGAATGGAAAACATGAAATCATAGAAAGGAATGGAATCACGGACGCAGTGCAGTCACAACAGATGCTCTTTGAGCCAGAACTAATTTGAAATGGGCGATTTCCGCTTTCAGCGTCTCGATTTGCGAGCGAAGTTCCTCGTTTTCTCCTTCTAGTAGCTGAAATTTTTCGAATTAGAAATCTTCTGAATGTTCGAGACTACAAGCTTTAACTTATGAACGCACCTGAACACGTCTAGATCTATACTCGAATACTGCTCTTCGATTTGCACGACATCTTTTCGCAGCTTCATTATTCCGCCTGCGACGATCGACGTATTGTGGCTGAAAATCCAATGATGAAGAGTCTGTTGAATGAAAAATGAATAGAACTTACAGATTTATTCGAATAGTTCGAATGATCTTCGGATGAGTGAGATGGTGAAAAAGACGCCGAGGATGAGACACTCTCGCAGTCTGATTTGTTCCCAGTGTGTCTTGGAGGAGAGTTCAGACCAGAGATGTGTTCAGTGCGGCTTTGTGGAACTGATGGAGATGTTCTTCTTTGGGAGAGAAGAGCCGAGAGGAGAGATGGTCCTTGTTGAGGAGCAGCTTGGATGACTGGTTGGGCAGAGGAAGTGGAGGATGCTGGTTGGCCAACTGGAACGGGGTTAATGATTTGATTCGAGGTTTTCCGTGTTGAATGTGCCGTATTTCCTCCAGTAGACCAACACCCCTTCATGTCACTTTGATCAAATCTGTCACGGCCTCGGTAACAGTGATAAAAAAGTGGTCAACTAACAAAATATTCCTCACGTTGTGTTCAACATGTTGTTAGTTGACGACTTTTCATAACTGTAACAGGAATCAAGATAAATGTTGTCAACGAGACGGGAAGGGGGTGCCGGTCTATTAGAGGAAAAACGGTAAGTATATCGAGTTCATAGAAACTTCAACGAGAACTTCAACAACAAAAACTCCTATACAAATTTTGTTCTAAAAAACTCACTCTGCTGAATAACACTACTCCCGGCCTGCAATGGAGGCTGAGGCAGCTGCAAATCAGTCGAAGAATCCGGACTCCTTCTTTCCACTTTCATGATCACACTACTCGTTGGAAAACTGTGCTGAACAGCTTCTGACGGACGAAACGGATGAAACGCTGACGACGAAGACGATGAGAACAATGAAGACGTCGAGGTCGCTGGCTGAGTGCTCGGGTAGACCTAAAATCGAACATCTGGCTTTCTAGGTCACGCATTTCATCTGTCAACGAATCCATGAAGATCGACTTACTGGTGATTGAATCGTCGTCGGTTGCAGCTGACACAGTTGGAGCATCGATGGGAAGTGAGGAGCCGTTTGGAGCAAAGGTACGGAGAGCATTGAACTGGCTTGTAATGATGCAACGGGTCCCGATGGAAACAGATTCTTGGCTACACTCGGAATGATCAGAGCTGTCGGAGGTTCTACCACTGGAGCAGGTGGTGGAGCTGGAGCTGGTGTTCCTGTCGGTCTGTTTTCTAGTTGTGATTTGAGCCTCTCGTTTTCAGCAGAAAGTTGCATAATTTTCTCTTCCATCGCTTGATCATTCAATCTCCGCTTTTCCCGACTTCTCCTAGATGCATCATTGTTCCTCCGTCGCCTTTCCCAATAATGTTCATCTTTTATTACACTTTCATTTACAGAGTTTCTGGAATAAATAATGAGTTGAAAGACGAGTTTTGCAAGCTCAATGTCGTTGTTTGCAGAATTGCGCTAGACATGAAAACTAGGTCATATTTAGATGGTTTGAAGCTTTTCAGTCGGGTAACGCTGACCCACTAGCAGATGGTCAGAATTACGGTGTTTTCGAAACGGTAATAATCTGGTTCATGCATTCAGAATGAGTCAATTGTTTTCGCATATGAGATTACCATGCCAGTTTGACCACTTCTAACTTCCTGTTCCGTTTCGAGCTCCGATTCGGAATGACGGCAGTAAAAGCTTCAAGGTCAGTTTAGGCCCATTCGAAAGCTAATGAAAAGTTTTATAATCTACGTCGTGCTGAGCTTGATTCACACCATAGAAAGTTCGCAAGCTTAGATTCGGAAATGAAACCCGTCTAGACAACTTTAAAAACAAACCTTCTAGACTCTGGAGGAGATCCTTCTGAGAAGTTCGACGAATCTGACGAGCTCGATGAGAACTCGGCAGAGGCCGAACAAACCACCGAAAGTCTGGAGGACGGTGACAGCGACACCGAGTCGACGTCCATCTGAAAATAGGGGGATTGAATGACTTGTGAAGTTACAGTACTCGAAAAAGAAGTAACGAGGTGAGAACAAAGTGTGCAGGTGTCTGTTTGTGTTCATATAGGTGTGTAGTAGAGTGCAGTTAGCAACAATTAAGCGGTTCTGTCCCCGGGCGCCTCCTCAGTTGACCTATTTGCGGTCTGTGCTGTCCCCCATTCTACAACAAACCAGTTAGCCATAGCCATTCCGCACGCGGTCACTTTCGGACAATGCTGGTATATCCTTTCTCTTTTCTCTCCAGCAACCAGTCGACAGAACAGGATATCCCATCCGGAGAGAGAGAAAGGGACTTTTGTCCCCTTCTCCGTTCCCTTTCTTTCTAATCATTTTTCATCGTTCGCCGCCGCGACAACGACTTCTTCTCCTCCCAATTCTCACACCGTCGATGATGCCGACTTTTCTAATCGTTTTCACTTTCCTGTTTCCCTTTCAATGCTTAGCTTTCGATGCTTTCGGGTCACGGATGTGTCTATTTGTAAGTGTGTGTGGATGGAAGGATGAATACATCAGGTCACTAGTACAAAAGGGTAGGTGAACTTTGCGAAAATGGACAGAGAGAAAGTGAATAATGGGTTTGGATAAGGAAGCGAAGAAAAAAGTGAATGGAAAGATAGCAGAGACAAGTAACGGAAAATGATGATGTCTTCTTCGGAGGTTAGCAGAACTGTCTCATCGGATTGGGAACTTTGAGGTTTACGTCATTCGGATTCTGTAGACCTTCTGGCGCAGACCAAATCAACAGTATCTCAAAGCAAGTTTTGGTAGTAAATCGTGAAACCAACGAGCCCGAATTCTTCGTGAGTCCCGTAATTGAAACACACCCTTCACCATTAGCTCGATCAAACTTACCTCTGTCCCTGTAACAGATATCAAAAAGTGACCTACTAACAAAACGTTAATAGCATTATCAGAACTATTTTGTTTGTTGATTACTTTTTGATATCTGTAACAGTTACCGAGATAAGGTTGCTCAAAGTGACGATAATGGATCTGTCTCTGTTATAGGGCTGACGGTAGCTCCGATACAGCAAAACGAGGGCATCAAAGTTTTGGTTTCAAAAGTTTTTTGGATTTTTGGAATTATGATTCTCAATAAAAATATTTTCTGAACGATTCAAAGATTACCTGACGAGTTTTGTGAATCAACTTCAAAAGTTAATATCTGCTTTAAGACAATACATCTAATTTAGACAGGTTGCCTGAGGTTTAAAAAATAACTTTAAACCGAAAAACAAGATTGTATTAGAACCTGTGGCACGAAAAAAATCTCGGGAGCACCTGATTTTTGGAAAAAAGTTCTCCCAATTCCAAAAAAAGAGCGCGAGACAAGGATAGACACAAATTTTCGCGAATTCGGAGAGATTCGAGGAGACACTGTTTGTTTTTGATTGTGCAACGAGAAAAGAAGAAAAAATAGAAAAACGATAGAGACTGTTTTCGTGTGGAGAGCCAAAATAACCGCAGGTTGAGAAGAAGAGGCGCCTGGGGGACAATTGTCCACGAATTGTCCGATGAAGAGAGCTATTTTTGTTTGTTTGTTGGTAAAGGCGACTCTTCGGAAAAAAGAAGAGAGAATCACAAACAGTGTCCGAGGATGGAAAAAACGGAGAGTGTCCATTGACGGCTTCTAAACTTTTACTACAAACCAGACCTCTTCATGATGCCTCTGACCAGCACAAACTATTCTTCCGCTAACTGTATTTTCGGGGGGATTAGGTCGGAGGGAACAAAAATGGAGTGCACTTTGGATTGATTTCGAAATGAAGGGAGGGTTGAGTAAGTGTTGAAATGTGGTATTGTAGAATTCAGTGGACATTGGAAAAAAAGAGAAGATCGGTTGTTCGATATGAGGAGAGGAAAGGGAAACGGGAGAGAGTGGTGTTAGCCCGATCGTATCGTCCGAGAGAACAACGAGTCAAGCGAAAGTACGGGAAAGAGAAAGCGAATGTGGAAATGAAAGTTCGAGATGGGTATCTTTCGGGAAAAATTGCTAAGGAGGTAATTCAGAATGAACCATGTCTCGGAGATTACAGTATTCTGGCCGCCACCTGATGAACATTCTGTATTTCTAGTACTTAAATCTTGGCTACTAGTGTACTTGTTTCCCATCTCGAACTGGATGGGACATGAAACTTGAAGCTAGTGGTTGTGATCTGACCGAATCTTGCATAATCATTTATCTTGGCATGCATTGATTTATTTCAAAAAGTATTAACTAATAGAATGTAGCCCTCATTGTGAACAACATACCATCAGTGAACAACTTATTGAAATTTTTAATGCGAACCAAGATAATTCTGTTAAAGTTCGAAAAAACCAAAACAACTCCAAAACAAAAAACTGATCTTGTTGCGTTTTCTGAACAGATATGAAGGGAAGAATAGAAAAGAGGACAAGATAGCACTTCGGGGCAGACGAAGCATAAACGGTTTTTCATTCCACTTTCATGATAGTCAGGTAACAGAAACATATATCTCCCCATCCCGCCATGGCTTGGGTTTCTGAAAACTGTGCAAAAGTCGAAAAGCTGATGGTGAGGGGAGGAGGTATAAGCTTTTGATGAGAAGAAGCCAGGTGAAAAGTGAAGATGATGAAGCGGATCTCGAGAGGAGGGAAATGAAGGAAAGCGAAAAGAGGACGGACAAAAGGCGAAACGAGCGAAAGCGACCGACGACTTCTTTTCGATCGGATTGAAGAGGAGGCAGGAGGAAAACGAGAGTTTCGGACAGTGTGGTGACCACCGCAAGAGTGAAAGTCGAGTTGGACAATAGGCTTGAAACTGACGACGACGATGATGCAGGTTCGGGATTCGACACGTCTTCTGGCGAAGTCGTCAGAACGGGAATACCCCTTCTAGTTGCATGCGTAATTGCAATCCATGCCCATTCTGTCTCTCTCGCTTTCCTTTTCGTCTTCATCGAGATATGTTTGGGTGTGGATGTGCTTCAAGATCCGGCTGTGATGATCCAATCAATGGGATGATCGAAAGTTTGGCACCGTCGAGATTATAAGCATTGAAGAAAGAGAAAGCGAGACAAAAAGTAGGTGAGACGGCTTCATCGGCAAGAACAGGAAAGCTTCGGGAATCGGTTTGAAAGACGAATGAGGAGGAGGGAACGGAGCACGGATTGTTGTTGTCGTGAGGATGAGTCACGGGCATAAACATTTAGAAGAAAAGGAGCAGATGGCGTGCATCCACAAGTGATGATTATGCTCATCGCGGCACAGACAGAATAAAAGAATATAAAGTAGAGGGGGAGGCGAAGATTCAGAACTGTCAGCGCGTATGATGGGAAGATCGTATGAGATTTTCTACAAGCGGACACGGTACATTTCTGAACTTGTGAATAGGACAGCTCAAACCGAGAAACATTGTGACTGTAACAATACAAAATCTAAAAATGGAGGTTCGATAGGACAGTGTTCTGAATTAATGGTTCGAGCTTCGGAACCTTGAAGGAATCCCTGATTTCAAAATCCATCCAATTTCACAATCCAAAATTATTTCAAGGACGAGATAGACATTAATGCTTCCGACATCTCACTGGGAGACTTAGTGTGACAAGTTACGAAACTGCAAAAAGGCTAAGAAAAGAGGGGAGCGACTCCCCAAAATTTTGGTGGAATTCAGTAGGGAACATGCATGCTTCTTCAGAAAAAAGGGGACCGCTTGTCAGTGAAATGAAGCTCTGAGTGAGTCAAAGTGTGGCACAGAAACACAAAATATGGGGCGGAACGGAATCGGCGGGTGTCCGCGCGGAATGGCGTGTCTATTGGGACACTGGCACGGCACGTAAACATCAGTGACCCCGAGTGACCGAGAGGAGAGCTGGCTGGCAGGAATGATGTGAGATGGTCGGAGCCAGTAAACAACAACCCGCGCGGGAGCACTCTTTCGAGAGGACATTCTGGGTCTCGTATTGTACATACTATTTCCATCACTGATTAGTTGAATGGAACGGGGAGAAGAATGAAAGAAGAAGACGGAGAAGCGGTAAGGAGCACGTCAACGCAACAAATCATCGTCATGCAGCTGTGCGATGAGATAAGAGAAGTGGCGAAAGTGCAAAACAACTTGTTTATTATTCAATTCGGCAACTATTCAACCGGCAGAATTAAACTGTTTACGAGAGCACTTGTTGCTTCTATTCCCATGGGTAAAGGAATCTCCTAGTTGCTCTGAGACGATCAGCTGAAATACAGTAACAGGATATTGTTGAAAGTCTAGCCAAACCAAAACTTGTAAACTTGGAGGACATGTCTTTTTGGATATAAGAACTTTACGATTTCGGAACCGGTAACTTCCGAACAGACTCATATCCTCTGAAAACCTTGGATCTGCCTAAACAGACGAATACCGTACTGGCTACTAGAGGTTTCGTAGAGGTTTCCAGTGAAAAAACGTAAATTTTAAAGACTCGAAAAACAACTTCCAATAACCCGATTCTCCTGAAACATTATTTTTGTACAGTACTGTACTCGTCTCGAAGTACAAAAACAAACACATTAGAACGTTTTTGAAGTTCAATTTCAGCGATCCGAGAACGCTGCTTTCCCTACCCTTGTCAGGTATCTTGTCTGAAACACTTTCGATTCTTGATCACCACTTGTATCAATTTTTCTTGTCTCAAAAAAGATCAACATCGACACAATGAGAAGTCTATTTTCTAATTTCTGCCCTTTTTCGTCATCACACTGTCATAATCTGGTTCCACACATCTGCCCCTAATTGATGTGCATGCATTCAACCCCTCCACTCAACAGGTCCGTATATTTGCCATGGTGTTCCGAGAAGGGGGGTCATTTGGTGACAGCAGTCTGACGAACAAACACCTGCGCGGGAGAGGGCAGGGAAGGCATAGAATGCTCCGAGTCCTCGGGTGGTTGGTACCGCCTGGTGCGCGAATGGTGTAATAGGATGGTGGAGTAATAGTGATAGGGGGAATTTATTTAAGAAGACGGCAGGTAGGTACACACAACACATTCTATGCATAAAGAGTATTTGATATATTCACAGGAACGGGAAACATATAGAAATGGGGATTTTTATCAATATGTTTTGGCAGGATATAAATGAGAGGTAGCTGGGGATGTGGTGTCACCGAGTTAACAATGGACACGTGGAATGCTCAGATGGATGGCACGACGTCTGGCGAACAAGTTGTTGCAGGATGACGTTGGATTCTTGACGTAGACTTGATCGTGTCCCATACGCATGATCTCCATGGCACGACCAACTTCTTCTTGAATGCTGTGGAGTCGTGGCGCTTTGACGCCTTCGCGAAGGAATCGAACGCTTTTTGGGACTGGTAGAATCTCACCGACCTGAAAATTAGAAAAATGAGAATCAGAAGATGTTAGCTAGTCATGCCTACCGTATCAGTGATTTCCGTGATCTCTGGAATCTCTTCCTCCTCTGGAATAAATCCTTCGAACACTCCTCCCTCGCACTCCAAATCTTCAGCCCCAGGAATAGCAATGGCAGTTGTGACATGCTTTCCTGGGATGATCGGTTCTCCAGTCACCAATGGAGTGGCCATCAATTCATGGATAGTCAGACGATCGCTTGGATTCGTGCGCAGCAGGCAACGAATGTCATCTTTCGCTGAAAAAATCACAGAGTTAATGATGGAAGCGTTATGAGAGTTGGTTAGTCAATGGACTCAAGATTTAGATCTTTTCTGAAATCGTGAAGTATTCGTCTAGGTGCTTACTATCTTTCGACACACAATCCCACTCCTCGGGCGGGAAAGCATAGTATGCATTGGCAATACGTGATCGCATGCCCGGAGACAGAGCGACACCTTTCATCGAGTAGAAGGGTGGATATCCACATAATCTGTAAAAGGGTTCAAAATGCTTTAAGAATCCCTTTTGGCCCTAGTGTTTTTATTTTGACCCAGTTTGCCCTAAACAATTTTGGAGAAAGAGTAAAAAATTACAAGGAATAGTTTGAGCAAACAAAAGTTTCTAGTGATAATCAAAAAGAGATAAGAAAGTCAAATTATTTTCACTTTCGGTTTCGAATTTTTAGGGAACAATGGAAAATGTGATAACCTACAATATATACATTGCGACTCCAAGAGACCACATGTCACACGATTTGTCGTATCGTTCGCGTCCCAGGACTTCTGGAGGCCTGAAAAAGAGATCATAGAATAAAGTACACAGTTTCGAATCCACTTACGCGTAAAACGGAGTACAACATGGTGACTCCATGAGTACATTTCTTTCAGGACGCTTGGCAAACCCGTAGTCACCCAATTTGTAGATGCAGTTATCACCCGTACCGCTACATAAAATATTTTCAAGTTTGATGTCTCGATGCGCGATATTCATGTCGTGGAGATACATGACAGCGTTTCCGATTTGGCAGATGATTTCTCCGACCTCTGAAAACAGGAAATTAGAGAAGTCACAATTTCCTTGAAACTCACTCTTCTCTGTGTACGGAATGCTTCCTTGACTCTCGAACTGACTGAGCAGATCTCCTCCCTCGAGAAACTCGACAACCATCAGAAGACACTTGACATTGTCGAATGTGTTCTCATAAATGTCCAGAATCGAGACGACATTCTCATGAGCGTTCGTCAGCCAGTGCAGCTCGACTTCACGTCTCGCCTTCTGACTGTCTCTCAACACTTTCAGCGCAAACTTTTCACCAGAGTTCTTCTTGTAGCACGCCATCACCTTTCCCGATTCGCCGATTCCAATGATCTCGGCAGAAATGGTATAGTCCTCGGTGATTTGGTGCTGGTGACACGGGAACGAGATGGCGAGCGTCGACTTGGCCTGACGGAGTCCCTGTTCTTGGGTCTCGATGGGGTTCTGGCTGGCACAGAAGCAGATCTTTCGTTGCGTCGTTGGACTGAGCTCCTCATCGGATGACAAGTCGCAGTCGATGTTAAGAGATGTTGTTGCATTCAGGACCAGTGAACGCTGAAAGAGCGATTTCAGTTTGGGTGTTCTCCAGATGTCTGATCAGTGTAATTGTTCTTTGAATTCGAGAATCACAAGAAATTGGTTTTTCTTTTCCGATGATCCTCCCCCTTCACCGCCTGTTCTTATTTTCATTTGCTAAACTCCCGGATCTCAAAGAAATGAGGTCAGTTCTCTAATCAAACTTGGCTCATGGCGTGACTCTCTGAGCCAGCAAAGAAGATACTAGGTACCTAGCAGTGATATGATGAAATGATACGAGAGCAGCTGTCATCTCAGAAAAACCCCCACGTGGGACTACAAACTCGAATCTCGGTTACTACTTCTTGAACACTAGTAGTCAGACGACGTCACTTGGATAGATTCTTCGTCGAAATAATTGATCTATCATTAATTCACGAAGAAGCAACAAGCATCAGCATCAGACACACATCTGTATTCTTTGTTCCCTTATTTAGGGAGTAGTGCCTCCCTTTGTATGTTATTCGTACACACTCCCACGTGCTGCTCTGTCTGTCAGTCAAAGTACACTTCTCCCCTCGACGTAATAACAATTGGTCCAGGATCGACGATAGGGACAAAGTACGCGAGAAAGAACGATACCTGTACAGCGGTCGGAGAGTCGAGCAGATGTTTGGTGCCGTAGGCGATGAGGTCTTCGGACGACGGCGTCACGAACATCGACGCCGCTCGTTTCCCAGTGTCGTACGAGAAACGGAACGGATTCTCCTGAGGACTTCCTGAAAAACAAACAAACAATTCATTGTTTTTGTTGTGTGATCAGCTGCTGACAGACGGGTTTTCTCCCCCCGATCCGTGTGGCGTTCCAAATTTTCAACAAAGATCAGTTGTAATGGGAAAAAACTAGATGTTGTTGATCGTATTGTAATAATATCTACGTTGCGTCTCTATTTGGCCTGGTTTCTAGGCCTGATTTGAATTTTGTACTTTGTCCCTCACCGGCTAGACAATAGATAAGGAAACTCACCGGAGTAATCCGACGAATGATGTTTTAGTTCTTCTTGTTTTTGTTGTTCCATGGGATCCTCGTCTTCCTCATATTCGAACATCATCCTTCTCGTTTAGGTACAGCGTAACGCTGTGGGGTGAAACAAGTTGGCGAGAGCCTGAAAAGTTTATAGGTCGAAAGGGAGAAATTGATATGTTTACATAACAGTAAGCGAGATGATGAGATGGAACGAGATGGGTTTGTTTACGGAAAAAAAAGGAAAAGGTGAAGGGGAGATTGAGTACTTCTAGTACCTGCTATTGCCCCGTTCAAATGACTTTAATCTGCTTAAGAGTAGTTCGGGAAGAAGAGAGAAGAAAAGAAAAGAAAAAGGGAGTTAAAACAAACGACATAATGCAGACAGACAATGAAGAAGCAGGAGAAGCAAAAAGAATCAAGCAGTCTATCGATTGATTTCGACCTTCCCTTTCGACTGGGCATGAATATATATTTGAAGGAGAGGAGATACATGATGCGGTGTCTGGTTGAGAGAGGAGGGGAGGAGAGGCACTCCAGTGAGAGAGAAGAAGAGAAACAAGAGGTTATACATGGGACATCCCTGCCTGGGGCGGAGCAACTGTTCCCACGAAATGGTCTGGTGTATGGTGAGAGATGGGCGGTTTATATAGGTGAATTCAAAGTGGGAGTCGTTTTTTTTTCTCGTCGCCCCCTTTCCTGGCTACGCCTCTATTTCGTAGGAGGCGCGAGGAAGGGGCGGAGGACGGGTGTGTTGCGCCAATTCTTCGTCGTTATCAGTTGAATCTGGAATAAAATACAAACTATCAAATACAGTCGGCCCCACGTGACTGCAAAGAACGGTGAGAGCTGTTCTTGGGGGAACATGGATCAATTGTGTATGGTCTCTGTGGTCTCTTTCAGACTAGAAGAATAGAACGAAAAACTTGTTCAGCAACACAGATTGCCAATGGTTTACAACAACTACGAACATCAGAACATTGCGAGAACTGGCAAATCGAATAATGTTGCAATGGCAGAGACATTTTCATGTAGGAAGGAAGGAGGAACAAATCGATGGAGAAATGAAAAGAGGGGTCCCAGTGAAGTTGTCACGAGAGCTTTGCGCGCCAGGGGAGAGCAGAACGGAGCTTTTCACGCAATTGGTCCCGGTTGGCGTCTTTTTTGAAGGAAGAGTGAGGAGAGGATCGGAAGATGGGAGAGAGAGGGAGTTCAGAATAGAAATGGGAAGAGCAAACAGGCTTAAACTTTGGTTTCACAATATGAACACCAAAATTGAGCTGCTGTGGAGCAAACATTTGAACAGACAACATGGCTCCTGTTTGAAAATCAAAGGAGAGGATGAATTTGACGAAGATCCAATTTTGGGAAATCAATTTTTTGAGTAATGAGGTTAGCAATGAAAATGGTGAAATTCTATGCAATAATTTCTGAAATAATGATGAAAATGAGATAAAATTGGGACAAGGATCTACTGAAACCAAGTTTTTTGAAATTTAACTATACAAATTTCTGACAAGAGACTGTGATAATTTCAACTCAGAAAATGTAATCCAAAATTAGTCGTCCTAGTTTTGGTAACACGCTCCGGCTCAATACCCAGTGTATATGTTTGTGCGCGCTTCTTCAGCACTAGTAGATCAAAAATTAGAAATGTTTTTGATCTATCAGTGAACTTTTTTATATTTATCAGAATTTGATCTACCTGTGCTGAAATATCGCTCTAGAAGTTTGCACCCTCCTCTCAAAATGGAAACCATGAATTTATCATTGAACGCGGAACAAGAAGCCTTGAAAACTCCAAAATACGCCAAACACAAAAAATACAACAAGAAGTGTCGAATTCGAAATCAAAGTGTGCTTTGTTTTCTTGCGGGCGGGCCAGCCGGTCCAAAGTTTGACGAGCAGATTTTCGGTGACGCAGACTTGACTGGAACAGACGGTCGCATCATATGACGGACCGGAAACAAAGAAATGTTAGTCAAAGAAAGGAAAGGTCGATCATGGCTGCGATTCAGTTACACACATCTACTTCCTAGTCTTGAGGATGATCTCTAAAACTAGGACGGTTTCAGGATCCAATCAAGACTGTACTTTGGCCTATTGCTATCTCCGCTATCTATCCTTCTCTCTCTTCAGGCCGGCCTTTGTCCAGTCTCATTAATCGGCTGATCGTACTGTTCTCTGATGTTGTGATGTTCATTCAGAATCATGTTGCATCAGTCCATTTTTGAAACCCATCAAACGTCTCCCTTCCTGTGTTGCCGACCCCTTGTTGTTTTTCAAAAAGATCGGAAAACCGAATCGGGGCCCGAAAGCCATAAAAGTTCGACTCCAATGTCACGAGTGTGAAATGGGATGTGTTTTCTGTAGCCTTGTAGAGTTTGCACGTACCCATAAGTTCTAGAAGGATAGTCCCCTTCAGACTGTCGTTTCCTGTGTCACCACGTGATATCACCCCACGTGGGGGATGGTTTCGTCGTCACAAAAAGGGGGTTTCCTGTCCTCGACATTGGGGGTGGACTGAACACAGACATCGCGATGAAAAAGAAGATGATGGCGTGATAAGGGAGAGAAATAAGGATATCGACGAGAGAGGGATGATCGTTGACCGATTCTTCTGGGAAACCGATGTTTTTGTTGTTCGAGGTTACAATCGCTCTTTTGATCATTTATCGCAACTCTCTCGGAGCAGAGGCAAAAGCAGTTGCGTGCACCGAGGACACACGGCGAGCCCTATCTGCACACACACGTGACGCCAGTCTACCTCGAAAAGTGATGGAAGTGAAATGAGACGATTTTTCTTGGAAGTCTGAAAGTTTATGGCGTGGTTTGTCTTCTTCGTTGTGCGCGTTCTCAATGACAATTGAGGGTGACTTCAACAAGATGACAGAGGTCGGTTTCCCCTGTTGGAGGACATTATGATGCAGTCGTTTGGCTGAATGGTGGGAGAGAACAACAGTAACTGATAAAAAAGCGAGTAGTAAGAAGAAAAATGAGTGCAATTTTTGATCAACTGAAGCGGGAAATGGAAGAATATAAAATGATGGGAGGTTTATGGGAACCCAAATACAAAGAAGAAGTCAGAAAACAAGGTTTAAAATCTGGAAATTTTGGAAATGAAATGAGGATAGTTAAGGATCAGATAACTACCGTATTGAATCGGATGCAGAGATTAGCAAAAACATATTGTCGGACTGTGGGAAAGCGGAATTCTGCTCCTTTCCAATTGGAATCACTGGATCCGGAAACTGTCATACCATGTTCCATCTAGTCGCACGTCCCGTCACTTTGATCAAATTTATCTCGAGACTTGTAACAGATATCAAAAAGTGGTCAACTGTAAACACGTAGCTCACAATGTCCAAAACATTTTGTCAGTTGCCGACTTTTTAGTAACTGTTATGGAAACCGAGATAAACTTGGTTAAAGATAGAAAGCAAGGCAGGTCTGTTAAAAGAATACGGTAACTAGACCGAACTTATAATGAATTGTTTTGCTACAAACTGAAATTATGAAGTCTGGGCACTGGGCCAAGTTTCTGTGATGCATCAAAGACTCCTGAAGATTGAAATACCTACCTTGTTTTTGACCTACGACTCTCCACTTCTGAAACTTCAGACAGTCTGAACAAATTTGCATCAATCTCCCGAGTTTAAGTCAAAAACTATTACTAGACCGCTCTCTGAAACTAAACTGTAGTATTTTCTTTCCGGAATTTCCCAGGGCAAGATTGAGAAGTTTGTATTCTTTGTAGCCAACCCTGTGATTCACTTGCAGATCATTCTCGATTCTTCCCGAACTTTCGTCAGAATTGTCCCCCCTAAACAAAGTTCTCTATTACATCACCCGCCGCCTCTGCGTCAGAACTCTGATCTTTCTTCCTTCAAGTTCTCCCCCCTCTAATCGGTTTACTTTCAATGTTCATTTGATCTTATCGAATTTCGTTGAAAAACCGTTGCAGTCTCCCCAGATTGAGGGGTTTCCTCGTCCACGAGAGCCAAATTTGATAAGAAATCATTGATAACGATTCGAAGATTCTGCGAAAATCGAGAAGACATTTGGGTGGGGGAAAAGGGGTTTCCCGGTTACGTGACTTTCTCCAAGAAACTTTGATTCATATCATCTGTCTTCATTGATGTTGGGGCACAAGGTTTTGTTTTTTGAAGAAAAGATACCAACCGGTATCGAAGACATGACAATCACAAAAGATATGATTTTTCTGGACTATTCTATTTCGTTCCATCAGATCAACAACTTTCAATCAACCTTTGCTCTTCATGATAACTGTAAAAACATATCGAAAGGAAAGGACACATACTGTCTCGTTTCTCATATTTTGCTTCTCTCTCCTCACAGGAAATAGAAGAAAAAAGGAGAAATATTTGAACAGAAGGAAGAGAAAACAGAATCGTTTTCAACGAAACGACGCATAACTGGTTTGGCGGTTTTTCGAACGATGTCAATGGATCGTCCATTCTATTTCTTTTTTAAAAGTTTTTATGCAAAAAAGTCAGGGAAAGTACAAAGAACAATTGACACATTTCGGACGTCAGCGGAAGTTGCCAAGTTTGCTCAAGGCATTGTTTTTGAGAAAAAAAAAATCAAGAGGAATGTCTTTGAAAGTGGACGAACGTGTTGGATGGGGTGAAAGCGTGTGACAAGCGACTGCAGGGAAGATGGAATTTTCTGGAGTTGGAGGGAGCCAGGTGTATTGAGAGAACCTGAAATGGAAGTATCGGTTGTTCTATCAAACTAATATCGGTTTCTGTGAGAAATATCAAAAAGTAGGCAGCAATTGAAATATTTCTCGTATGGTTCGAATGGTTGAAATTTTGTTAGTTTACCATTTTCGATATATGGATTCAAGATGAATTTGATCAAAATTTGATCCCAACCATAAGTCTTCCTAGAGACCTTTGCTCCCCAACAACTCACAACTTTCCATCAAAAACCCATTTGGAAACACTTTTCCTTTCGAGAACATCCTTGAACTTTTATATCTTTTTTATGACATAACAACATGGGAAATTGAACAATCAAAGAAATTATGGTCGATCGAAAGTTGATACATCAACAATCTCCAGAAGAACACTAGATTCTAGTGAATCGGAAACGAAAAAAATACCGGGAAACGAAGATGATGAAAACTGTATTGGACTCATGATCTTCCCGTATCATCATCATCATCTTTCAATCCAGTTTTCGTATTTTGTAATCAGTTCATCTGATTATTGAGTGCAACTGGCCGAATTGCAGAAGGATGAGACGGAGAACAACAACATGTTTGCAAATAGGCAAACTGTCGAGTACCAACTGAAAAATGGAGACTATGAAAATTAGGAACATCTTCTAACAATTACCGGGTTATTTTGAGAACAATCGGGGTGTTGGATTCATTCTGTAAACAGAAGAGAAACAATTGCCTTGAGAAGAAATGACAGGTGCAAACTTTTGCCTTGATTCAGGGTTGGGGGAGAAATTGAGTTCGGAATTCCGAGAATTCCCAGTGTTTTCGAATCTAAGAATTATTTCCTGGAAAGTATCGTTTTCGAAAACCGACACTTTTCTAAATTTCAAAATCTGTGACATGTGAAATTCAAGTTCCGACATTCTGAAAATTCAAAAATTCGGAATGGTCTTCTAAGATTCTTCTGAACGGTTTGGACCGACAAAAATCAGAAGACGATCATTGAAGTTCAGTGAAGTTGGTCAGCTGGGTTTATGACGGTGATTGATTTCCGGTATATCGAAGACTCGAGATTCTTGAGATCAATATTTTCGGATTGGGAATCTGAAAACGAGATTTTGACTTCGAGGAACCTCTTTTTTGGTATCCTGCAAAAAAATGCGCTTTTCATTTGTGTACTATTTTTCTCTCACTAGAATCATAGTAATCACAACACATCCTTGTTTTTGTTTATTCCCTCTCCAAACCGTAACAATACACCTCATCAATGATCAATGTCAGTTTATCATCAAACCAATTCCTTATGATAAGCGATGTTCGATGACCCAGCTCTCTCTCTCTGTCTATCAATTCTCTGTGTTAAACAAACCGGCCGGTGATCAAAAGACTTGAATATTCCGAAATGATCAACTGTCAACAAGATCTGCAAACATCCGAAGAGCTACACTGGAGTTCCTTCATTTGGATTCCATAAACTTATGCCTTCTTCAGTGTCTTGTGGTCACATCCAACCATCAGCCGTTCCTATGAAAAGTGTGACCTCTAGTCGCCAGCTGCAAAGCGAAAAAAAAACAACAGTCGGATATACTGTGGGCGGCGGCGGAAAGTAAAAATAGAAGGAGTACTTGACGGAAATAACCAAAGTAAAGGTGCGAAGACACAAGTAGTTGATGAATGAAAACACAGCTTTTCGCACGGAGAAACACACGATTTTGGAGTGATTTGATCACCTAACTATCCAACTGATTCCTGTGTCTTGAGAAACACTTCAAATTTGAGATCTATGGAAAACTGATCAAATGTGGACGAGGAAAGATGAAAGGGAGCGAATCAGGAGGTATTTTCCACGATAGGCTTTGACTTATTCGGGGATTTTTGAATCAGCCCAGTCCCACTGTGAACACTTCCCTAAGAGTTTACCAGTTTCCATCGCGAGGAGTATTTCATCAGATATGTTGGTGCGCTCGAAATCCGATCCGAATACAACGGATGCTCACGGTTGCTTGGGAAACAATTCTCTTTAATACATACATGATATACATCCCACTACAAAACAAAGCCCTCGTCCTCGTTCGACTGATTCAGGATTATGGAGCCTAAAGTTTTCAAATCCTTCTGACATCTTATGCATCAAAAAACATCTCTCAAAGTTTGGGTGCAACATGGAAAATGTTTGAATAGATCGAGACATTTTGACAGTTTCCCCCCTCCGGTCCGAGCCGATTACGCAATACCCTGGACGAAAACCCACTGGTTTCCGGAATGGCAGACAAATCGTATAAAAGGAAGAATCCGAGTTGGATCGGACATCAACTCTTACTCACTTTCCATTCATCTACCCATTTTAATTATGACTTCTTCCTCTACCCTTGCCGTTCTAGTTGCACTCGCAACAATTGTAGCAGTGTCTCAGGTAGCGGTTTCAGTTAATTCATGAAGTTGTATTCATCGGTTTAAAGGTTCAATCAGCTGTGTTACCAGTGTCTTCTACTGAGTTGGCTACAGTTGGAACCGATGTTTCCACGACTACAACTGCTATCGACACTCTTCAAAATTCATCGTCCAGAGTGAAGAGGCAAGGAGGATGTGGATGCTGTGGATGCGGGTGTGGATGTTGCTGTTGTAGGCCAAGGTGAGAGTTGGGAAGAAGGAAGCTAGAGCACCATCTGACGATCTAGCAAATTTCGGAACCTTCAGTAGAATTTCGCCCCCGCAATTTTCTGATTTTTCAGATGCTGCTGCTGTTGCCGACGTTGCTGTACCTGCTGCAGAACTTGCTGCTGTACTAGATGCTGCACTTGCTGCCGTCCATGCTGCTGTGGATGCGGATGCGGATGTGGATGTGGATGCTGCGGATGCGGAGGAGGAGGACGCAAGCGTCGTTCCCTCCAAAACCTCAGAATCGACGAAGCCAACCGTGCTCTCGGAATCAAGAGAAAGTCCGCCAAAGGAGACAGATGCTAAGATGTCTGATTTCTTTCCATCCACCTAATATTATCTTAATAGTAATAATAATAATAATAAAGTAAATCGTAATATGAAGTTGTTTTTCCCAAAAAAAAAAACAGAGAGCAGGTGCAAAATGATAATTGACACTTGGCTCTTGGCAGGTTGGCGCCAAAAACAAATTATTCTGGGAACAATAAAATTAATATTTATTAGAATGGGGCCCCTTGTCTCTTGTTCTCCGCGAAAGCCATAGAAAATGGACACACAATTTTTGGGTTTTGGACCACCTCCTCCCCTCCATTTGTTTATTTTTTGTGGTCCTCTCGAGGGCATTCTAATTGGATCCCGTTTGACTTTTTTGCTGGAGGTCCTTCTTATTCATTTTTTTTTGTTTCTTCACTCACCAAACAAACAAATACATGGAGAAAAGGCAGGACAAGATGAAATTGCATTATTATTCGATTTCCTTCGATCTCTGCGACTCTTTTCCAGGAGTCAAAAGAGACTTTTCCCCGCGTTTTTTCGTGTCCTCAATTAGACTTGTTTCCGTTCAGAGAAAAAGTTTCGAAGATCCAGAAAAGTATAAAAGAAATCAGACATGGTTGAGTGACTTTCGCCTTCTGATTTCTTCTTCTTTCTGCTCTCCCTCTTCTTACTCGTTTTGCACTTTATAGCTTTTATAGTCCTTTTCTTTCGCTACTCTCGATTTCTCTCCCAGTTTTATGGCCAGGTTTCGGTGTGTCTGCTCTCCGATTCCGCGTGGAGGTGGGTGGACGGACCATGGAAATTCGTATGCACACTGAACGAAAGAAGAGCTCATACGTGTTAGTGTGTTCCATCTTTTCCTTCTCTTTTCCATCCTCTTATTCATCTTCTCGGCTTTCCTTTCGATAACAACAACAACAAACACATACAACATTTCGGCTTCCGATTCCCGAGGGCAACACCAAGACATAAGTTATTTTTTCGCATCGTTTGAGAAAAACCAGATGTTTTCTTTTTCGGGCTGGAACACCATGTTCCATTTTTGCTTTTTAGGGGGTGTTAGTGGTTTCAGTTTTTTTTTCGAATTCTGAATCCAGATGTTGGATGTGACTGAAATTCACTTTTATGAAGGTAAAGGGCGGATTTCAGTTACTTCAGTACTATTTAGTCTTAGTCTGACAAAGTCGAAAATCTAATGAGATGATGTAATGAATTCTTGATCAGTTTCAGTACATTCGCCTTGGCTTAGAACATGAAAACTTTGGTAGAGAAGTCAGCTATTTTTCAAATTCTTACTCCGTCCCTCAGTCTCATTTTTTGAGAAGGTCAAGTTGAAATCGACTTTGCAGATGCAGATTCTTAAAAACAGTCGATAAAATTCTGATTTTAGATTGACAATATTGCGAGCTCATAACTCAAATCACGTTAGAACTTTCGCCGATTTCTATATTCGCGTCTGAACCTACAAGCTCAACGGAAGTAGTCCAAAAATCCTTGTCTTCATTATCTTCGTATTAGTAGACTTCTCAGAATTTAGATCAATGTCTGACATTTTTGGTCTAAAGACATCTGCTGAACTTGGAGAAGAATGTTGTTCGACTTTTTTGGAACACCATCGGAATTTCAATTTCCTCAAAACTCCAACTCCTCTCCACTGGAGGCAAAAATCAATTTTCCTCTCCTTTCAACTTTCTTTATATCCCGAACCGTTCATAGAATCCTGTCGTATTCTTTATCCGACTACTCACCTTTCAACGTCACCATTACTCTACCTTCTTTTTCTGCGAATCTAAATATATTCAAGAGTATTTTTTTGCCTTCATCTTTCTTCTTCTTCTTATTCTATACCAATAGACTCCACCACTCAAAGACAGAACATGAATCCCAATCTAATGCAGATTGATAGTGTTCTCCAAATCTGCCCTTGGCTCCAATTGTTCCACTATACGTATGGCTTGTCCTCGTATTTCTGTTAGTTATTCTTTTCTTCCTCACGACGTCTCAAACTTCTTCTGGACTTTGTGTTTTCTGTTTCATGTTTTGGTCGTGCTGATTATTTCGGAAAACTGATTTTCAAGAAAAAAGGAACAACAACGTTTGAGAAGTTAGGTTTATTCGTTTGAAACATGTCATGAATTGGTGATGTTTTACAAGTGGAATTTGCGATGACGTCTGGTGTTGGTTCTGCCGGCGTCTCCCTCTCTGCCTGGACACTTGCAGTACTCTGCGTCCTTTCCTGGAAGTCCTGAAGATCCTGGTGGTCCTTCTGGTCTGAAATTGTGATCAATGAGACTCCTATGACAAATAGGATAATTTCTTACCCATCCTGACCGGCGGCTCCTCCGTATCCTTGAATTCCTGGCTCTCCCTGTGGTCCAGCCTGTCCTGGATAGGCATCTCTTCCAGTTGGTCCCTGTGGTCCTTCTGGTCCAGCCTCTCCTGGTGGTCCACGTGGTCCTTGTCTTCCCAATGGTCTCTCTCCATCGTCTCCCTTTCCTCCTGGAGATCCTGGCTTTCCGTCAAGTCCTGGTGATCCTGGTGGTCCGCAGTCTCCTGGCATTCCTGGGTTCCCGTCTCTTCCTGGACGTCCTGGTTGTCCACGAGCTCCACGCATTCCTCTAAGTCCTGGTGCTCCGGTTGGTCCTTGTGGTCCGAGTGGTCCCTGTGGGCAGGTGAAGCATCCGGTTGGTGGGGTGTTCTGAATGTCTTCGGCGTCTTTTCCGTCGAATCCTGGAACTCCGTCCTGTCCGTCTTGTCCGTCTGGTCCCTCCTCTCCTTCTGGTCCAGCTGGTCCTGGTGGGCAAGAGTTCTCCACAGTGCACTGGCATTGGTTTCCTCCACGTGGTCCTCCTCCGTTCGGGAATGGACCATCTGGGAATCCACCTCCTGGGAACTTTGGTTGGTTTCCTCCATTTGGAATACCATCTGGGAACTTCTCTGGTGGGGCTGGCTGACTGGCTCCGTATCCTCCGTATGGGTTTGGAGTTGGTGCTGGTGGCTGGACGCCACTTGCTCCGTATCCTCCGTACTGTTGACGTCTCACTCTGTTCGAGGCGGTTCCAGCTCCAAGTTTAACCATATCAACCCACATGTCTTCAGTGAGACTCTAGAAATTTCAAAGGTTAGTGAATCCCTGAGAGTTGAGAGGCTTACTCTGAAGTTGGCGATTTCAGCATCCAGCTCATTCCAGATATTGGAAACTTGGCTGTAAAGCGAAGCAGCGGCAAAAAGGGAGACCAACAAAGTGGCTCCAGAAAAGACAATGGCGCCGGACGTCGCCGTTGTTAGGGTCATCTGCAATAAGGAGAAAGACTTGGATGAGTGCCAAAAAGAAAACGGAGGAAATAAAAAAGACATGGATTTAGAATATATCTTTGTGATTGCCCGCTAATCGTATACCTCCTCCTTCCACACCAATATATAGGGTAGAAAAACCGAAAAGCTTCGTTAGGCAGTTTTCGGTAGGCCGCCCACCCATCCTCCCTCCGCGCGTACGTCTCCGTCCGTCACCGGATGGGCGTAGCTTATAGTTAAAACTCTTTGAAACAACAACCGTCCGATGGCAAACGGGGTATTCGAGTTTTTTCCTTCGTTCATGAGAAGCGGTTCGCTTCCTGGTGAAGGACAACCGATTAGGGATAACGAGGTTATGACGAAAATGTTGCAATGATGCGTGGAAATGAGGATGAGGATAAGGAAAAAGGTCCATTTAACTGATTAGTGAGGGTGACCACATGACTGCGGAACGGGAAGAAGGCACGATGAGGTTTTTTTGGATCGAGATGGTTGAAAAAGTAGGTGTTTGAGACTTTCCACGGTTTGATCTCTGAATTAGTTAATGGATCATCAGGTCTGGATTCTAAAGATCTGAAGTACAGTATAGCTAACCAAAGTATATCAAGCATTTGCAAAACTCTTCGCTTCGATGCACCATTAATTACTTGATAGCGATATTTCAGAAAAGTTGTCCACTACAAGAATGAAAATCAAAAATACAGCCACCGATTTTCAGGAAATTGGTTGATTGGAAACAACCTTTTCAAGGTCTCAAAGTTAACTGTTTTGCACTGCGAACCACCCTTTCGAAATATCATTATCACCAGTGCTGTAATTCTCCTTAACTTTCCAGCAAACCTTTTCATGAATCTTAACTTATGAAACTCTCCCATAGTCTTTGTCCAAATACACATATCTTCATATCCATCTCTCTTTTTTCCCGATTCCATCCATGTCACTTGTTTGGGTATCTCTCACGTCGGTTCACCTGTTCTTGAACCGCTTCTTTTCTCTCTTCTGGAGATAGCCATCGCCATCACATGGGTTTCTCTGGAAAGTGTCGGAGCGAATCGCGCCGAAATAAATCACATTGAACTAACATTGTTGCAAATATCCACTGTCCTCAAACGGAAAGACCGATTCAACGAAGGAAAAATAAAGGGCTTTTTGATAAGAGTACACATCCTATTAACGGACTTCTTGTTTCTGATCAGCTGATCAATTAGATCGAGGACAGAAGATGGTTTGATCAGGAACATCCAGAATTCTTCTTCTTCAGCTCATAAAATTAGATGACGTAAAGTTTTTCCATATCATAAAACAGCTTACGCAACACTCACAAACATACCAACTGTCCGGTTTTTGTCCTCACATCTTCATTTTTCTCCAATTTCATTTTTTAATTGGACTACACTATCATTCGAAACCGAATCTGATAAGAGATGGAGAATTCGACCAACCCACTAGCCAGGCAAAAAGCTAAATCAAAGACGAGGATTCAGGTGAAAATCGTGGGGAAATCGACAGCAATATATCAAGGTGTCAAGCAATACGAGTCTGGCCTAAATCAACAAATCCTGAAGGAACACGACTCCGATGCATCACTTTTTCACACCGGACTCTGGGGGTTATCGCCGCCATAATGGCGCCGTCGGACTTCTTGATTTATGACCGATTTGAGGAGATATCCTTACGCTTATCATTTTTCCACCCAATCCAAACAGAAGCATCGCTTGTTCTTTCGTTGAAATGAAAGTGCGACGTCATCATGCTTGTGAAAAGAGAAAAGACCACGGAGGTATTTTTTGGAAGTGATCTAACATAAAAAATTCAAAGTCAAGTAAAATTCTTGATCATCTGTAAAGGAGAAATTGGATTCTGATCAGAAATTATGCTCGATAAATCCGTTACGAAACCATGAAAAATGAGTTCTCGGTAAAAGAGGAAATAATAATTCATTTACCAGACTAGAATTTTGGTTCCCGAAATTCTGAACATTGGGGATTATTAAAACATTGTTGGTTGTTAAAACAAGTAGAGCGTTCTGAAATTTGCTGAAAAATTCTCGAAGGTCCCAGGTATTCCTTGCATGTGTTGACTCTCTGTTTCCATAATAATCTGAACCTTTTCCCCCAACGTTTCCATCTTTCCCCTCCAATCCTCCATCCTTTGTTTCCAGTGTAAGTTAGTTTAATCAACACCCGGTGGATTGATGAATGACTCTATCCCTCCGAGATGAGTCCCCCTTCTGAACTCCTGTCTCAAATAATTACGAATCGAAGCTCACTCCAAAATCGGATTAGATTGAATCAAAAGAGTGCATGCTCCGAGCAGAGCCCCCTTCTAATGTTGTCTCTGTCCGCCTTCACGTACATCGTCTTCTTCGTCTTCCTCTTTCTCTCAGGTCCTTGTTTTTTGAAACTAAAAGCCGCAATAAGTGTCTATTTATCTTTGTTTTATCGCTTTTCCGCCCTTTTCTTCTTCCATCATTTTATCACCTAGCTCATTTTCAACTTCTTCTTCTTCTTCTCCGCTGATCCTCTATTTCATCTTCTCACTCAATCTTTCATTTTTTTTCCCTGCATTTATCACTTTCTCCTCTGGTCGGAAAACGACGCCGAAAAGAAACTTTTTCCATTGCTGCAAAATAGGAATAGATCCATCGTTATCCATCAAAAAGAAACACGAAGAAGACGATGTGAAAAGGTGACAGTGAACGATTATGACGGTTTTTTTCCGTACGTGCGGTCTAGATGGAGACAAAAACTTCGATTCCTCGGGTTTCGACACTTTATGGAAACTTCTTACAGCGGAGAATATGACGGTGTTGATTAAATTTATGATCCGTTAAAAATAATCGAATAATTCGGGATTTAACATCCATAGGAGAGGAGAAAAAAAGGACGGAAAAGTTGGATAACATGCCTCTATTTGCAGATGTTTTCAGAGTATCCAATAAGCAAATAAGGTTTCCGATTTAGAGATTGATAACAGATGAAGAGGAGCTTTGATGATATAAAGCGATCGATAAGTTTTAGACTTTCAGAAAAGGGATCCGAACATTCCCGGATCAGAAACATGAACTCGGGCTTTCTAGGAAATAATTACAGGCGAAAGCTAGTAAAATGCTCAAAATAAGCTCCCAAATGAATACTTCGATTTATAAAAATCATGGTTGAGATTCCATTTTGCGCCAAGAAACAAGGCTTATGACCGTTCGCTCTAGATCCCGACCTACACCAGAATATGCCACGTCATCATAATCTATCAGTCTAACGAATGTCCTTCTTCTTCTTCTCCGTCCTTCTAAATGATAGTGTTGCTCGTTCTCTCTGGAAAAACGTGTGGCGCGGCGTCGTTTGTTCTCCTCCCCAATTCCCATGCGGTTCTTGTCTCCGTCTGCCATTCAGTTTTTTGGGCCTTTTTCTTCCACAAAACCATCTTTTTGCTTTTTCATTTACATTTCTCCAATACAACTACTAATCTTCCTCCTGTGCACTTTCCTCCTTCGCCACCCAGCACCGGAAGACAGATTCGTCCGCTTCGTTTGTTAATTCGTACCGGAAACGAAACGACCACTTCGAGTCACATTGGCTCTCTCAAGGTTTCACCTGTCCGATCCCTCCTCCCTCGGAAGCATTTTCCAGCAGTCAATCCGTTGACGAAGTCTCCGGACGACATCAAAAGTGTCGAAGATGTGGGGCGAGTTGACCTTCTCTCAAGGGAGTTGTTAACTTATGAAACAACTTCTCCGCCGAGAAGAAGAGGAAGATGCGTTTTGAGAGACAACTTCATCTGTTTGTACATCTCAGCCGCAATTAAAGACTTGACCACTTCTTTTTTGAGAAAGGCTCGTTGAGTACTTGACAGTCTTTGTAACTAAGCTAATCAGAAGATTTTCTGAGGATATCTTCTCTTCTAATCAAGGCACTTTACCCTCTTTTGCTTACTCCTCAACCTTTCGGTTTCCTTATTTTTATTCTCACAATTCTTCATGTAAGCATTCTTTCTTTTCGTTATATCAAAAAGTGAAGAACTTCTTTTTGAGAAACTCTTTATCGCGATGTTTTAGACATTTCACTAGTTGATCACTGTTTCATATCTGTTACAGGAATTGAGATAATGTCGGTCAAAGGGAAAGTATCTATCTGTCCTTGAAATGCTCCACTTATAATTTGCATATCATATTTGATCTTTTTGCTCTTTCTCTCTCTTTCATTAAATCTATCTCTTTTCTCAGTATAATCTATATATTATTTATAACAGTTTGACAGGTGCCCTCCTCCATGTTTGCCCAGTTTCTCACCTTCCGCATTTTCTTCCTTCAGGGCCTCATTTTCATCTTAATGATGAATAAATTCCTGAGCGATTTCAATAATGTATTTCATTTTGAAAAGAGACTCTCTCCATCTATAAACAATATTTACTCGTTGAGCAATATGAGAGTCCTCTTTGGTCCTCCTTTCTCCCGTCGACTGCTTCTGCCATCGCCTTCCGCGTTTATCTCGGATTTCATCAATTTTTTGTTACTCACTCTCTCCTACGATAGTCATAAAAAGAGACCTTTTGATGGGTTCGGGTGGAGGGGACCCCTTGTTTCTTTTTTTGTTCCAGAAACAGCAGATAATTGATGGCGGCCTGCCGGCGTCCCCGGAGATGGCTGACTGACTGAGACTTTCTGAAGGGGGCACCGGATAAATATTTCTTCTTTCTTCTCGTTCAGTTATTAAGAAACCTCCATCACTCTCTCACTCGATCACTCGTTTTGTTCCATTTTTCATGACAGTTGTCGCTTTTTTCGACATGTCAAAATATCTCATTAGGATCTCTTAACATCCAACCCATCAGTCATAATGGACTTCTCTCCACCTTCTCGACAAACTGGAAGATTTCATACTTTCGAGGTTTCTAGAGTAGTTGTTTCTGAGAATCGGAAGACTTCATAAACGTTTTGAAACAATTATCAACGATTATGTCGAAGCATTAGCACATAATAGCTAAACTTCCGGATCACTGTAGACAGAGATGCTAACTCTTTTCAACACAAATACTTATTGAGAGCCAGGTTTGATTCGAAAGACCTGAGCAAAATATGACAAGGCATCCGGAAATCTGTAATAAGACATTCCGAACTCCTTTTTTCAACACTGGATTGACATTCGTCGCAACACCTTTTTCACCAAATCTCGTATTCTGACTCTTTCTCTTTTTCCCTCCCATCTCTCCCCTAACTGACCCCCGGACTTCGTTAGAAACTCCGAAAATTGCAGGTTGAATAAGAGACTGAAATGTGATGAGGCAGTCGACGAATCTTTTCCCCCTACTTCTTCTACTGCTCATCGTCTCCATCGGCGACGCCTACAAAAACTACGAGTCCAGTCGGAAAGCTGTTGGATATCACATTGAGAATGGTATATTTTTGACATATGTTTTAGCATACACGGACCGAGCTGAAAAAAACGAACATCCCAATTGATCCAATATTTTTCATCCCTCCTGTGGCTAGATCGGAAACTTGCTCGTAATACCTTGAAACCTGAGATAGTGTTGCAACTTTCTCGCCTTATTTCGAGGGTATTTTTCTCGGTTCGCGTTGGTGGGTTCGAAAAAGTGTTAGCTTATGAAATGTAGTTTTTATTATGAACAACATTTTATCAGTTGGCAACTTTATGAAATTCTAAATGCGAACCGATATAAATGCTCTGAAAGTGAGATTAGGTTCACAGTATATGATGAAACAGAGCTCATTGAGATCAATCTTTTTCGAAAATATCAAACCTGACTCATTTTGGAGCCAATTTTTTCTCAAGTACACTCTCCAGTTCACAAGAAAATTCAAAAAGTTCTTGTCAGTTTCAGTGATGAAACTCCGCTGTCACCAATGCAACCAACCACACGATTGCTCGACGGGAGTCTGTTATGGCGATATTTGTGTCAAGTCTCTTGTCAATAATCATTATGTGAGCAAAGGATGCGAGAACTTGACGTGAGTTTTCGAAACTGTGAAACCCTAGATTTTCATTGAAGTTTTAGGATCTCCAGCAGTGTCTATGAACCCCACTTGAAAATGAGAACTTATTGCAAAGAGGAAGAGGTGAGTTCCACAGATGAGCGGAATTCCACCTTCCACCAAATGAGAGGAATTTTTGCGTAATGGAAGTGAAAATAGACATGTTTGGAACATTGACAATGAAGAAAAATATGAATTTAGAGCTGAAAATAGACAAGAGAAAACCCAGTTTTAGCCTGGGAATTGTCCATCTTGACTGCATTTCCCTCAAACTTTTCACGTCTTTCAATAAAAAAAATGATTTTCAGGTTCTGGGAGTGGACACCATCAACTGCTACTGTCGAGATGCAGACTTCTGCAATTCCTCGTCTTCCCATCTCTTCTTCTTTACTTTTGCTCTTCTCTTACTCTTACGGTTATAACCTTTGCTCGTCATCTCAATCCTTCGTACATTCTCAATGTCTTTCACACTCTATCCATTATGCTAACAACCATAGAAAAAATGAAATGTTCATTTCGTCTACTCTAAAAAATCAAAAACAACTTTACAAGTTGGTGATGGCAATCGAGAATATCTGATAATGTTGTTAGGGATAGATGAAAGAGGGGATGTGTTGATTTTGCACTTCTCAATTATTAAAGTCTACAGGGACGGAATAGATATTAAGTCAGACTAATGTGATACAAAGTGTTACAAGATTGAAAGAAAATAGAACAGGGGGGGATGTGAGTATCTCAGCGGGAGAAGCACACGGGCAACTCGAGAATTTTTTCGAATGTCATGAGAACTGGGCTGGACTTATTGGGGTGTCATGAGAACGGGGGAAACGGCGAGCAATGGTCAGGGGCATTTCATTATTACTGGCGGTCGACACCAAACTGGGAGGGAAAAAAACGGACAATTAGAAACGGCAAATTAGGAGGATGGATAAAGAATGGGAGGTGAATAAACGAGAGAATGAAAATTGGTGATTTAAAAGATCAAAAATATTAAAATCTATGAACATCGGCTGGTGCTGCTCAATGCCGGTGAACAGTAGAAAACGTTTGACGTTTGGCTTCGATGCGTTTGAATGTTTCTGGATCACTTGCAGAGAACGCAGAAACGAAATGAGGATTCTGCCACAAATCCCAAATCAACTGTTCCGTTCCGCAAGTGCACGAGTCAGCGGTGGTATCTGTAGTTGATGGCGCAGCATCTACTTCGTTTTCAGCAGTTGGAGTTGTCATCAGGACTTCATTACAATTTGGAAGCATTCTCTGGTAGATTGGAAGATCCAATTGAGGGAACCCGAATCTGAATAAGAAAACATATTATGATGACTGAAAATAATAAAACTCACGAGAATGAGCCTCCGTAGTTATTAGCGGGTTGCTGCACAAGAGGTTCGAATGCTGACCAACAGTTTGCTTCTTCGGTCTGTTCGATGGCATCTGACTTCAGTCCAGGCGAAGAAGCCTCGGACTGAGTATTGCGCAAGTCACTGACTGGTCCCGAATTCACAGCACTTGACGTTGATGGTTGCGAAATGGCTGCTCCCAGCTCCATGAAGTAATTATCACCAGTGAGCGGGAATGCAGTTCCGAGTTGACCAAATCCCGTGTTCACGAAGTTGTCTTGTGGGAAAAATTTGGCTGGCTCATCCGGTTTCGACTCGGCCGGAGTTCCACTCCACATCGTTCCCAAAAGAAGTGAGTAATGTGGACGTGTTGACGGTGTTTGTGGAGCCATTTGAAACGCCTCCAATTCTTCAAGTGTCAATGCGTTCTTTGGAAGAGCTGGAAGTCCTGGAGGCGCTTCGAAGCCAGGTGGCGGCTCTACGGCTTGTGGTGACAGTGGGACTGGAAGATTATCGATAGATTCCAATGTGAAGTTCTCCTTCTCTTCCGTCTCGTTTCCATTAACAGTTGGGAAATCTTGCTTCGAAGGTTGCTTGGCTGGAGTACCAAGGTTCTTCATGTTCCAGCAGTTCTTTGGTGGTGGTGGAGCAGCTTGAATGCGATTGACAGGTGTTGGAGCTCTTTGCTTCTTTGGAATCGGCTGCTGAAAGAATTTTTGTTTTTATCAATACACCTTATAATAGTGTTACCTCGTATAACATCGGGAAATGCTTAACACCATCTCCGTTATGAACTAAGTGGACTTTTGGCATTCGCTCAACCTTTTCCATCGAAGTGACCAGAACGCATCGGAACGCATGTCTTCCATGACGCTCCTGTGCGTAGTATGTGATTCGAACAAGTGTTCCAGTTGGTGGGATGTTTCCACTGTTGAGGTCAATCACTTTGGCGAAAGCGCATCTCTTCTTTCCAGACTCGTCAATCTTTTGCAAAAAAATGCTTGGATTCTCTGGACCATCCACAATGGATGCGATTTTCCAATTATCCTCTGTTTTCAACATCCGAGAATTCTCATTCACCACTTGATCGTACTCAAGTTCCTCGCAAAGCGAAGCAGAACACGCCACCCATGGAATATCGTCGTGTTTCCCGTTGTAGCCAATCTCCAAATGAACTGGGGTGAACGGAAGCGGTTTCGAAGCTGACATGTGCCGATCAGTGCAGTTCCATGGAACGTAAATCCGACCGACGTGGTCGTTCCATGCCCATCCAGCTTTTCCGTGGGAAACCTTGTTGAATACAGCGCTGATGGTGATAGTGAGTGGAGCCAGCTTTCTGATTGGATAGACCTGAAAAAACAAATGAGTGGTGAAGATAACTATTATTATTTCCTACCGATCCCATGTCCTCCGGGTTGCTTCCCATCAACTTGGACGTCTTCACATCAGAAACTCGACGTCCATCGAAGGTCATGAACCGACCGGGTCTCATCCATGATTCATAAAGAGCTGGAGCGAATTCCACGTTTTGACAAGTAGGAGAAGTCACCGAAACAATGAGGTTATCAGAAACATCATAGATGACACCGCATTGAGCTTTGACGAATTCCACCGATTGATGGTCTGATTGACGTTGAACTGCGTTCGAAGTGCCCAGCTTCTTCATGTGTGAGGCGTTGACGGCTTCTAATTGGGCAGGTGGCAAATTGGAAGTCTTCCTCTGATCATCGAAAATAGCCCAGGCCACGAACTTGCAACCATGAGACTCCTCTTGACGGAACATGTAGATATGATATGGTTTGTCGATATATGCACCTTGTCCGTACCAGCATGCTCCGCCAACCGTTCTTGTAGAAAATGGAACAAACACTTTAGCTGTTCTCCCATGAATCGAAACATGTCCAAACTTCAATTGATCATCAAAATAAGAAAGACTTCCATAAGATTGAAGAAGATCAGTTGGCTTAATAGCCGCCAAAGCAATATATCTACCATTTTGAAGTTGAGCAGAAAAGATGATATGGTCTCCATGCTGAAACTTGTTTCGTTAAGACGGGAACCGTTAACATCATGCTCACCTCAGGTTCATACCACTTCTTCTCATAATTCAACCGAAACGCACTTTCAGGTAAATCAACTAATCGATTTTGTCCTTTTTCAATAATCACACACGATCTACCGGTTTTCTTAACATGTCCTTCTCCTAAAATCTTCGACATTCTCGAACTATTGAGTGTGATGCTGAAAAAATCTATTGATGTTGGAGTATTGACGGGAAAACGAGAAGAACGAAATATGAAGAGAACACAATGGGAAACTGTAAAAAAATAAATGGAGAAGGGAAGAAGAAAACGTTTGTTATGCAAGGTTTGCTAAAAGGAGAAGATCAAAAAGCTAAGCAGATGCGATAGTTGCATGGAAATGAGCTTCATGGAAAGAGAAGAAGAAAAAATATTTAAATGGAAGTGTCAACAATATTTACTGGCGACTCACCAAGCACTGAAAAACGGACAGCTGAAATCTTCAGTTGTCACACATTTCTGAACAATTACCGAAAAACGGCGGATACAGCCAGTTAACAGAAAGCTGTGAGCAGCTGAAAAGAGAATGGTGTCTTACACACTAACTTCAACGCTCGAAAGAGTTTTAGAAGTTTTCTCCTGGTCGAAAATTAGAGGTTGCTAACTCTACGTTATCGGGGAGAAGAAGAGGAAGGCGAGCAGTGTGAGGAGTGTGTGCTAGGTAGAAGAAATGAAAGCGGGCGAGGCTCACAGAAATCTATATAAGAGGCGTGGCCAGAAGCAGGTGTGGTTGGGGAGGAGTGGACTGTTGCCAAGACAATATAAAGTCTCTCGGGAGGGGTGAATCTAATACAATAATAGGTCGTGAATAAAGAAGAAGAAGTAGCAAAGGCAAAGATATAACTCGGGAGTCAACCGATAAAAAGCGAAAAATGAGGAGTAAAAAAATAAGGTTTTTTATTTTACTAGAATGGAAAGAAAGTCAACAAGGAATGGGTGAAAATAAAACAAAAAGAATAACAACAACGATCGAAATAAAAGTAACAAAACTCCGGGTGAACTTGGTAATGAATGTTGAAACCTGAAAAAAATACATTGATATAGAGCGAAAAACTGGGAAATGACATGTGAGACAATGCAATAAACTTTTGATAAAGTTGAGAGTGTTCTCACACTAATGATATCAAAAGTTCTGATTGATCGGTTTCTTCGATTTTTACACAAAAAGGTCACATTGATCATTTTCGTTCAATGGTATCATAGAAACGGATAGATTGGAATCAAACAAATTAGTCGTACAGCCGAAACGAAAAAAGAAATGCCGACTAGAGATCCAATTCCTGAAACTCGTCAACTTTTTTCCTGGCTATACAAGATTGGTTTGGATGAGGTTGCCTCGCTTTGGAACGAAAAAAATCTGTCTGTCTAAAAAACTTGAGGCGAATCAATTTTCCGCTTATCAATTTGTGTTGTGTGGGTTGACATTTTTTTCTTGCCACAATCTTTCTCGAGACATGAATTTTAGAAAGAACGACGACGAAGCGAGAACGAGAAATAAAAAACAGAGAAGCAAAGGATGAGTCACGAGAAGAATGAAGAGCTGAAGACAATCATGTTCGCTTACGATATTATATAGTTTCCACTATAGCATCTGTTTTCGGGGACACCACAATTTTGAACTCGATGACAAGCAGAAAAGTGCTTCTGAATTTCTTTGAAACCTCCATGGAGAACAGCCGAGATGAGTGACAACCGAGTCTGGGCCTCAAGGACACGTCACGGTTGCTCAGATGTTGTTTCTTGCCCTTTTTCGAATCAATAAAAAATAACTACCAGTGCTCAAACAAAACCAATTCCAAACGATTCTACAACTACATGTTCGACTGCCGAGCTATTATTTTTATTAGACGATGGTAAATCTAAGAACGTAAAATCATAGTGCAATGAGAGGGCGTCGAAAGACAAAATGACCGTCGGAAAAGGAGGTCACAGTGGAACCAAAAATGAAAGTGGCAGGTGGTCGAGGGGCTCAATTCGTCCGAAGAGAAGGACACGCATAAAAAATAGGGCACTGGTGGTGCCAGACCTCGCGCACACACGGGTCGAAAAGGAAGAGTGGAGCGCCATGAAAAGAGTGTCCTCTTTTGATGAATGGAACGAAGTGCAACCAGCGTTTTGAACAGAGAAGAGTCAATAAGGCTAATGGGGATCATAAACCCAGGAGAGTACATATACAAGTCACCTCGTTTCAGCGAGTTCTCGCTTCAACTCTGAAGACTTCTGTGAAGTTGAAGATATCACAAAAAGCAAGAAAGCGCCGTACTAGTTAGCGCACTGAAGGGTAATGAACATGTCGCATCAAACTTCTGATGTACGCATCAACTTCTAATGTATGTATCACTGAACTCACATTTCAGGCGATAAGCTTGGTTGACTTGATAGTTGAAGCACGGATTCCACTGGTCTCTCCGGAATACTTCTGCATTTCACGTCGAACGTTTCCGATCTGCGACTTGACTCGTTTCTCGATGGCGTGCACCTTGCGTCGATTTTTCGTCTGAAAACAAAACACTTGCGCATTTAACGAAAATGAGTCAGTGGAAGGGAGAGGTGACCAAAGATTTTTCGAAGGTCTGCCTAGTTGTAGAAGATGAAAGTAATGCAAGTCATGGAACTGCTTCATCTATAATCACAATCTAATAGCCTGCAGGTGTTATGCAGTCATTTTCACGTGTGAGCAAGCTGGAGAGAAGAGAAACCGGGGTGTATAAACAAGCCGGAGACTTGGCGAGCCAATTACTGGTTGCGGTGGGGACTCTGCCGCTCGTCTCAACATTTCGGATTTCTGGTTATGCGAATGTGCAAAAAGAAATAATAGTAGGAATACTCTGTTTTCATCTCTAACTAAGAGAGAAAAATTTCGAAAGCAGAAACAACATGTCCGCGAAATACCGATTCGAAGCCTTTACATACCTGCACACATAAAAGCACACTGATTTTCAGGAAAAAAGTTACCTTGCTAGTCTTTGCCTTCTTTTTGCCTCTGCGTTCCGCATACTCTCGGTTCTTTGAGATTCTGTCATTCGCTTTGCGCTTCTCGTCGGCATCCATAGGAGTGAAAGAAGGATTCTTCGTGAAACCTTCAGTGGAAACATTGTCGGGGTGATTCTGAAAATATTCACTGATAGGATAGGGTGCGCCTAGAAAGATAGCTTATTACTTTGAAGCACAGAAATTTGAGGAAATTCAAAAAAAAGTTTGAACGAAACGAAATAATGCATGAATTGGTTAATGACTTCAAATTAACTTAGAACATAGTGCATTCTATAAGGAAAAAGTAACCACTCAGCCGAGAGATAACATATTTGATAAGAGCGGAAGAAATCAATACACTCACGTTGTTCATAATGGCTCCGAATGTTTTCTTGGTGAGTTGCACACTTCCGACCTTGGCTATCAATTCCTCCATGTTTTCGGGCTCGGAAGCTGCCCACTTCTTAAGCTCATCCAGATGATCTGAGTTGGCATGCAGAAAATCTTCGCATTCGACGATTTTCTGAAATAAAAATAGGAAGATTTCGCAGATACGCGGAGTCGTATATACCTTTTCCAGACGCTTTAGAGCCTCCATGACAGGATGAATGTCGACAAGCGGGTCTTCCAGTTTGTCCTTGGAGAATTGCTCGGCACGTAAATTCAATAAGAAGGCAGTGTTCATGATATACCTGAACAACGATCATATTAGAAAACAGATGGCAGACAGGAAAACATACGAAGCATACGTCTGGGCGACATAAACCAACTGCGATCGTAATGCGCATTTTGGAATCTGCTTGATTACATTTTCAAGTGGCTTCACGACGAGATCGAAGATGCGTTTCTGGAAAGTAACAGTTGAAAAACATAACAATGCCTGTAAAAGTGTCGGGGAGGGGAGAGGGGGGAAAAGAAGATAGCAGGAGGAAACATCGTTATCGGGCGACAAAGAAACGTGTCACGAGCTCCGGAAACAGCTGTATAATTTGGCCGAATGGATAATTAGAATGGAAAGCAGTAAGCTGGGAGATTGTTTTGATCAGAAAAACGGAAAAGGTGAAAGAAGAAAACAATATATTTCGTAGTCATTAATATCTCCAATCTTGTTTGTCGTGAATTCCTATGCAACCAGGTGAACGAAAACTAGAAAACAAGTATTCAAGGAAAAGGGAATTCATGTTAGCATAATAAACACTGACTGAGCCACTTGGACTTCTGCTGCTTCAGACACCAGAAGGCACTTTGCTTTCGCTTTTTGGTGTTCACATCTAACTGCCCGATGTGGATGATTTCAATCGTTTCAATTGTATATTTTGTCCGTAGGAGAATCATCGTTTGAAAGAAATCGTCCAGCATCTCAGGCTGTGATGGCAACCCGTTTTTGACGTAATCATGTGGCGATTGCGCGACTCGAAGACACCGCTTATCTTCTAGCCATCGATGCTAGGCAAGGGAAACAACGAAAAGAACAGTTAGTGAAAGCGGGAGACGGATAGAACAGGGAAATTTGACCTTGAAGGCGATACAAATCGCCCCTTGATATCTTGAAAATAAGAGAACTGATTCGAAAGAAACCCTTTGAGACTGTCAGAAGAGGAAATTGAAACCAATTGAATGAAAACAGAGGAAGACGAACAAACTTCAGAAAACGACGTTGGGAAGGGGAAAATAGAGACAAACTGAACTTACTCTTGCTTCAAACTGTTGCAAAAGCTTGACGACTTTCTTGTTTTTTTTCCTAGCATTTTCCTCATTAAACGACAGGGAAGTTTCTACCTGAAACAGAATGCTGAATAAGATGATCAGGAAGGGACGATTCTTACCTCTACTGTTTCTTCTTTTTCTTCCTCATCTTCATCGTCATCATCAAACAAATCAGCGATAGCAGCTGTCGATTTATCGATCTGTTTCTGTCGAGTCAACGCATCTTCTTCTTCCAGTTGTGCATCTTCCATTTCTTCTTCCCGCATTCCTCCCCAATCTTTGTCTACGAATCCGGTGCCGTAGAAATCCTTCCGTTTTTTTCCCCATCTGTTATCGGTGATATCTGAAAAAGCATGCAGTTTGAGCCATAATCTTCATGAAACTTTTCAATACCATTTACGTCGTCATCGTCGAAATCGGACCCATCGTCTTCACTGCTGTCGGATGCTTCTGCTTCGACATTCAAAATTTCTTCAGGGCGATTGAACTTCTTTCTTGTGTGAATAGCGTTCTTGTCGACTTTTCTATCTTTGTTGTGAAATGTATTGATCTCATCAATCAGATCCTCGTTTTGATCTTCGTAAGTAATGTTTGACGATCTAAAAAGATGAAGATAGACTTGAATCACAGCTGAAAACTCACACTTTCCCCTTTTTGGAAGACATTCTGTCGTTGTCTGAAACAATAACAACTTTTTAATGAGTTGGAACATGTCCAGCGGTTTGCACCGACCGAAATCTCAGAATCAGTTATAATACGTCGACTTAAAACCTAAAAACTGGAGAATTTCACTATAATCTCTTTTCAAAATTTCAGCTTTACTTTCCATATTGATTTTTTTTGAATTGAATTTTGAAGCTTTCTATATTTTTAAAAGCAAAGTTTAAAATCAAGGTGCGCATTAAAAAAATACGGGAAAAAATTACACTGCGGCAGGGTTTTGTGGGCGGAGAGAAGTGTTGCAAAACGTGCGCGCACTTTTTATTCGTTTTTCCTCTCGAATATACGCGTTGAGTTCGTAATGGGTTTTTTTGCATTCTGTGAATATTATGCTGACATTTGAAGGTATAATTTTACAGTGATCCACTGAACCACCTAACACTCCAGTTAAATAATAGAAAACTTCTAGTTATTCCATTAAAGCTTCGTTATCCTCACAAACTGATTTTTACATTATTTTCATGCGTTTATTTTCATTTACAGATGACCGAATACGAAAAATTCGCCGAACAACTTCGTCACCCAGACAACCCGATTGTCTTTCTAGAAGTAACTGCGGGAGGAGCACCAATCGGAACCATTGTGGTGAGACCTTTTGGCAGATCCTCTTTTCACAGTATTTCTTTGCTTCAGATAGAACTTTTTGCTGATGTGACTCCAAGAACAGCCGAGAACTTCCGACAGTTTTGCACTGGCGAATATAAAAAAGACGGCGTCCCAAACGGCTACAAGAACTGTACATTCCATCGTGTTATCAAGGATTTTATGATTCAAGGAGGCGACTTCTGCAACGTATGTTTTTTCCATTATTCTTTCATCAATCTTGTTTTCATTTACAGGGTGATGGTACTGGATTGATGAGCATTTACGGCTCAAAGTTTCGTGACGAGAATTTCGAACTGAAGCACACCGGACCAGGAACGCTCTCAATGGCGAACGCAGGATCAGATACCAACGGATGTCAGTTCTTCATCACATGTGCCAAAACTGATTTCTTGGACAACAAACACGTTGTATTCGGTAAGTTCATATTCGAAATACATATATTAGACACAATTAGTTATGGGTACGTAGATTTTTGAAGCACGAAGAATGAAGCGTATGGGTTGTGATTGTGGTAAATATCTCCCAAATCATTCGTTCTCCATCCCAATTGTCTGAAAATTAAGTTAGAAACTTATGACTTGTTTTCGGAATAACTTACTGATAATGCTGATGATACATGGACGGCGAAGCCGTTGTAGTTCTGTACTGCTCATATGGATTGAGACCATATAGCATTGGTAATAGGGTCTGCATTGTTACATAATTCAGAAACAAAACGAGGATTACGAGAATACGTGTCATGTTATGTTAACGACTGGATCATATCTTTATCACCTATTTATACAAGATGAAGCTGGTTGATGACGCCATGAGATCTTGTGACCGATCATTTATGTTGCAGGACGAGTACTCGATGGCATGCTGACAGTTCGAAAGATCGAGAACGTCCCAACTGGAGCCAATAACAAACCAAAGCTTCCAATCGTGATTGTTCAATGTGGACAGCTGTGAACTAACCGATTTCTTGTTATCTTGATCTCTCTGTTACAATGAATTATTTCCTTTTTACATATGTGTTGCGGTTGTGTTGAGAAATAAGTTTCGAAAACTTTGATAATATATTTTCGGTTTTTTATTGGTCGTATCTGCTACTGATTCATGTGTTTTAGAATTAATGCCAACCGACGGTGCCGAACAAAAACAATTCAAATTCAAAGTTGTACTACTGGGGGAAGGATGCGTTGGCAAATCGTCACTGGTATTGAGATTTGTAGAAAACAAATTCAGCACCGTTCATCTTTCAACCATTCAGGTTCTAGTTGCTTTTTCTTGGCAGTACTTCAAATTTATCTTTTTCAGGCAAGCTTTCAAAATAAAACAGTGCACGTGGACGACTGCAAAGCAGAGCTTCATATCTGGGATACTGCTGGACAAGAGAAATATCATGCACTAGGTCCAATCTACTACCGAGGAAGTAACGGGGTCTTTTTGGTGTTTGACATCACCGATCGACGATCTTTCGACAAGGTATACATGTTCTCTAGAACAAAGTTCAGATTTTTGTTCAGGTGAAAAACTGGGTGCTTGAAATCAAGACCTGCCTTGGAACTTCTGCTGAAATTTTAATAGTTGGAAACAAAATCGATTTGGAAGAAGACCGACAAGTGTCTCGACGAGATGCAGAAGCCTACGCTGATACGGAAGGCGCCTTGTATATGGAAACCTCTGCACAAGAGAACAGTGGTATTACGGAAGCATTCGAAGCTCTCACCGCGAGTGAGTAGCCTTTATGGAACCAAAAAGTCATCGTTGTTATTCCAGAAATGATTGAGCATTCTCGAACTGCAACGACAGAGGCGCCGCTCTCCAACCGTTCGATTCGTCTTATTGATGAAGATGAAATGGAGGAAACCCGAGAAGTCCGAAAGAAGTGTTGCCGATAAAGTATCATGTTTAAAATGTAAATTTCTCCCTCGCAGGTCGACTCTTCTGTCATGTCTTATCCCCGTCATGTTCTGCCTCCTGTTCCATTGTCTAGTCGCCTTCTCACTTTGTACACATTCATCTAATATAATTCAATCAATGTTTATTTTTTCAACCAACGTTTTGATGTCGAAATTCACAGAGATATGGAAGACCCGTGGACAGCAAGAGAAAAATAAGATACAGAAAAACAAAACTACGAAAAGACCCTGTGTGCACAATCTACTACAATACGAAATTGATTCAGCTAGCGAGCTCCATAGAATGTGAAGAAGGAGCCACTGTTCGTTTCCGTCGGAAAAGAAGTTTGACGTCATGAGTGAGAATGAAAATAACTGGGAGGAGAACCAAAGCATGGAGCATTCCGAGGATTCCGACAAGAATGACTGTTTTCCAGAATACAGCAACAACATAAGCTCGAACAAACATCAAAGGGAACATTCCAAGGATCGTGGAAAGCCCTGATTGCATTACAGGCCAAGCAACTCCACGGAATGTACTCAGAAGACGGTCACGGGTTTCAGCGTAGTTGTGAGATCTCCATAGTTGTTCCTGGAATAGAAGAATCAATCATATCGATAATAAATCCATAAAAATCAGTATTTTTACAAACCTCGAGAACTAATCATCTCTAATCTACATATTCGGGGTGAAATATTAGCCGCGTTTTGAGATCTTAAACTATAGTTTACTTCCGCTAACATTCCTATTATATCGCTGCGGAACCTTCGATAGCCTGAAACTCACATCAACATGCACATGAGCAAAGTAATGATAGCAGACATGAGCAGAATAGTCGACCGAGAATCCGATAGACATGAGCATTGAAATAAGTGAGACGGCATCAAGATTGACGTTCCAAAGATGAAGATACACGACGATTCCGAGACAAATAGATACGATCGAGACGACTACGGAAATGATGGCTTCGAAGTTCATGACGAACACCAGAACTAGAAGAGACATCAGGACGACGGCAGATACTGTAATGATGGTTTCTGATTCGTAGTTTAGTTGAAGCTAAACTAACCCGAAGTGGAAATGAAATTGAAAGGTGCAGAAGCTGCACTCTCCGTCGGAACTTTCTCGAAAGGATGATGAGAATGTACCGTGAAATATGAAGAGTAATTCTTCAAGATCACTCTTCTGTCCTCTAAGAATGATTCCACTTGTAGGAAATTCGAAAAATTATGATAAGTAATAGTGAAGAAGAATCCATCAATAATCTCATCTCCATTTGTATCATTTGCCATTGTAATGTACTTCTCATCCATTCCATACTCTCTATAATTGCTGACCATGTCCTCTTTGTGCCAGAAATCTTCAGTTTCTCCCCAGAAAGCGACAGCCTGCAATGAAAAATACCAGTTAGTTTTGATTGTCATCGAAGGAACAAACATTAGAATACTCTCTTGTCCAGAGATTCGTGTTCTCTTTGCCTGCACCATAATCAGGCATCGTCTCCAATTTCTTCACCATCTCCTCGAACTTTTCTCTGATTTCTGCACTATCAAAGTCGGGCATAGGATATACTCCAAAGTTGACAACAAATGCTTCCCCAAGTACGAAATTCTGCATTCTTCGCGAGATGTCAGTAAGAGGAGAGTCTTCGAGATACAGGTTCTCCATGTCAAAGTCCGTGTTGACTTTTGAAACGAGGGCGAGGCAAATCTGAAATTGGAAATGATGATGATTCGAGATGAACTTCTAGATACCATAATGTGTGCGAAGAAGGCGAGAATAACAACGATTTTGGCGACGGTAGTATGCAAGAAATCGATGAAAACTTCTAGAACATTTCGGGCGTGGGCTTCTTGGGAAATCGTTGGAACGAATGTGAGCAAAGAAGCAAGGGAAGTGTTTGAAGAACTTTCATCTTCCTTCGTCTTCTCTTCTTTTGTCTCAGTTTTGGTCAATTCCTTTTCAATGTCAACTTGTTTCCTGACAAAAACTCCAACGAGAGCAGTGAAGAATGTCATTTGGTAGATGAAGTCAATGGCGAGAGCAACGGTAGTGTAAAGGCAGAAAAGTTGAACGACTGGCATGTTTGAGAATAGACCAGTGGCGAAGCAGGCAACATCTGAAATGGATAAGGTGCATCAAGACGGTATCGAAGGTTGAGTACCTGTGACGGATGTAACGGTTACCGAAGCACCAGAAATAGCAACAGATTGTCCAAGACGGACTTCCAGGGACTCTCCTTTTCTGAAATCCTGATCAATTGAAAAGCTGAGTGAATCAAATGCTCACGTCGACTGTCTCCATCCGGCAAGAATCAGGAATGCATCATCGATTCCAATGGTGACTACCAAGAACGGCACAACTGTCAAAATGTTACTGAATGGATATCCGAGACCCCATAGAAGTCCGGTAGTAGTCCACAGAGCCATTCCAGGGGACAAGACTCCAACGATACTCTGAAAAATGAGTCTTGATGTTTTACGTGAAATCCGAAATGCTTACCTGCCAATGCTGACTAGTGTACAATGGGAATCTGACCAAAGTGAGAAGCATGAATGCAGTCAGCACGATTATAGTGAGCCCGAGGAAAGGAAGAGAGGTTATTGTGATGGCTCTGAAATTCAGTTGATCTCTTTGACCATTTTCAGAAGTGGTCTACCTCTGCTCTTCCAGTTCCCTCGTTCTGGACAACACCGAGTATTTAATATGATGGGAGATTTCCGTCATTGAAGCGAAGAAGTTTCTGACTTTCGTCTCAAAGTCCGTAGCCAAGTTTCTCCCATTCGGAAGAGATGTGTCCACCATATAGTGAAGAATCACCATTTTCGCCTCTGTCACATATCCCTTTTCGAGTTTCAAATCTCCCAGCGAGTATCCCATAAAGATCTTCTTCTGCAACGCCTCCGCATTCGGGAATGTCAGCTTAAACGAGCTTCTAGCAGTGTCGTTGAGAGTTGCTTGCAGGAACGCGAGTACTGCCGCATTACTATCGTTGCAGTAGATTCCACACAAATTCTTGTAGGCAATTTGATTGTGTCCGTCCCATGCTGTAATATTGTCGGCCACAAACTGGAATAAAATTAGTCTGATTCGAGAAGAACAGGCAAATTCACCGACCTTGTGTGCTTGCGACACTTCATCAAGTGCTTCATTTGTCAGAATATTGCCTCTGTTCTTCTTGGAAACCAAAATTTGCATCTGAACAACGGAAATGAGAGAAAACACTAGAACAATGACTACTTACCCTATGATGATGAGACCCCGAGGCGTACTCGAATCTCTTTATACCTGCCTCTTCTACTCTTGATAACCCATTCGTCGGCGCATAAATGTCCCAGATGTCGTCTTGGGTGGAAAATGAAAGAAATCCATATGTTGATACTATTGTGAGTAGTGCGGGCACTAGCTGAAAATCGAGAAGATCAATCTCATAATAGTTTCCCTTTGATCATTGCCCGTTCCTTGAACTTTCCGGACGGTTGTTGTGATTCTAGGTCAAACTTTGAATCGTTAGACAAACCACTTTGTACTTGTTTACCTTGACGCTAGGAAAATGTAAACGTACAGATATTTGAATACTACAGAATACTAGGTCACGGGGAACGGTTTTTTGAATATACAGTACTCGCCAAAAGGACAGTCATAAGAGTACACATTTGGTGATTTTCTGTGCAAACCGGTCAATTTCGGGAAGTTGAAAAGCTATTCACAACTACCCGATTTTTCTAAAACTTGGTGGATGTAGTGAACAATTTTAGTTCTTCATTTTTGTCGTGAACAACTACTTCTGATAACTGCTGTCAAGTTTCTTCGGTCGAGTTTGAACGACCTCAAACTTCGTTCAAATTTAGTGCGCCCTCTGTTCTTCAACTCGACTCAACAGACGTGGCAGCAATTTCCAAAAAAAGTTGTCAAATGCAAGAATAAAGATCTTGAGTTGCTGCTACACCTACCGATTTTTAGCGACATCGGGAGGTTGAAAATCGTTTTTCCAAAACTGGCAGTTATTGAAACATTTTTGACAAAAAGCTTGATGACTGAAAACTTACAATGAAAAAGAAGGGTTTCCTCGCCACATACTGTCCGTACCACTCAAAAAATCTCTCCAACTTTCGCATAACCTGGAATCCAGAAAATCAGAAAATCAGATGACGTCAAAAACGGGGTGCAAAAAAAACGAAGAAGGATTGAAGAAGAATGTGAATTTATGAGAATATTATAATCCGTGAAACAAGGTTGACTGCCGAAAGAGGTGACGAATCGAGGCTAAAGCCATTGACGAGAAACCACAAAGAAGAGTCAAAACAGACCCAAGCGAAACGGAGGAGAGGAGTTTTCGAAGAGAGAGAGAAGGATCGGGTAGGATTATCGAGAAACCGAGGGACGGAGAAGGGACTTGTGCTTTCATTCAAGACTGTGTTTCCGTGGAGATTATTCACCTGAAGGACACCTCACAACATGCGATAGGAGAGAAACGCTTTAATTGAGGGATGCTTCTTCTTCTTCTTCTTCGAATGAATCGAGGTGGGGTCGAAGAATACAACAGGTGATGAGAAGAAGAAGAAGATGTAGGGAAAAAAAGAAGAGTGTGAAATGGGAAGTTCTAAAATTGGTGGGAGGGTGCGGAACCGCCTTACAGCTTTATGAGGAAATGTAAACCCTTAACTATGTACAGGTGACAATGGCCATAAACACGCGTGTTTTACTACTACCAAACCCAAATATTCGGCTTCTTCTCTTCGCTGAAAAAAAGCTTTTGTCTTCAAATGAGGCGTATCGAGATAAAGTGTACTTGCGCAACCTCTTTCTTTCTCAACCTGTTTCGTCACCTACGCAACCGTTTTTCAAATTTCTATCAGAATTAACTAGAAGACATCTCAGTATATGATACCACTGCAAAAACAGGTCCTACGAGGAATTCTAGCACGTACAAAAACTGCTGTGCACCTTCAGAATATGAGATACTTTGGCATGAGTTTCGGAAAGTGTGAGAATACGTTTCAAGACATCCTCTTTCCAATCGTTAATTGAATTTTACAGTAATGGCCAAAAAGAATGCATTATTTATAATTTCCAGTTTTTGTTTTCAGAATTGATGATTTTCGGTACAAAACAGTATATTTTGAAGTTTTGAAAAAGTGATTTCTAACGACTCGATATTTCTGAAATTTATTAAGAGCATAAGCGAATCTAGGTCTTCATTTTCGTCGTTGAAAACTTTTCGATCTAACCAGAAGTAAGTCAGTTAGGTAGCGTTAAACGACTCCATCTCAATTTTTGGTTTTCGAAAATCTCTTTTCATTAAAGCGATCTAACTGGCGTGACTTTGGTTATAAATATTCAAAAGCTGTCAACTACGGAAATAAAGAGTTAAACTTGCTCAATACATTCAGAAAAATTAAGAAAAATTATAGGAAACGAATGTTTCAACTTTCCAAAATTGTCCATTTTTCATTATCGTATCCTTTTTCTTGTCGGTCAATATTTATATCAGATGGGGGTCTAGGCAGATCATCATAATAAAAAATAAGCAAAAAGTGATCCCTGATCGAAGGACATGAATGGCATCAGGATGGATCGTGATAAGGAGGCAGATAACAGGGTCACAATTGCAGAATCGTTTTCTGAGAAGGGACTGGTTTTGTTTGGCAATCGAGGATAAATAGAACGATGGCATGAAGACTCTGAAGCTCCAAATCATATTCTTTGGAATCTAAAGAGTAACAGGCTTTCAAGTTTGAAACGGGTCAATAGAAAAGCTTTAAGGCTCTTTGACAAATGTCTTAAAATCGCTTGTTTCGCAGCAAGGTTACAAAAGCAGTGCCCAGTTAAACCTGCCCTTTTCTGTTTGCCTAAAATCCTAATCTAACGGAAATGGAAAATCCGATCCAGATCCGAACGTCAAGGGCACCCCGCAAAGAATCTAAAAAATTGCTTTGATTGGTCAACAGTTTCAATTTTCTAGGCCATAATAAACTTCTATAAATAATTGTATCCTTGATACTTTGTGATCACAGAAACTAGAAAAGGAGGCGGTTCTATTTGGGATTCTGTTACGGTAGCATCAGGTGACCCGTCTTATCGGACAGTTAAATCATGGAAAAAATAATAACAGATGTTCTTTTTCTTCTTAAAACGGAGACTGTGAGAGATGGCGAGAAAAACGAAAAGGACACAAATCAAGAAACGTGTTTCTGTTTGGAAAACCAAGAAGACGAAGTGGTGTAGTTTTTGAACTGTCGAGAATACAGATGAGAGGGGTATATTGGCGTTGGTGTAATGTGAATATTTGGGGGCAATAACTGGTAGAGACGGACCCAATAACATTAAAACTTAAAAGTGGTTGGTGGGTTTTGAACGAGAAAAGTAAGTGAACTATCATGAAGAAACAGGTAGGGGGAGGGGATCCGAAACAGAAACAGAGTCCAAAATCCTAGAGGCAACACGGAAGAATGAAGCAATGGCAGGTGTGGGATGAGATTCGGAACGTAAATAAAGAGATACGCGATTCAAGGAGAAATGTCATTGAAAGATCAACTTGCGCAATCGAGGAGAGAAGAAGCCAGTGTGTGAATTAGGCAGATTGGCAATGGAGGGAGAAAAGAGGAAAAAAAAACTAAGGGAGAAGAAGCATCTGGGGGAAGAGGAAGAACTGGAGACGACCCGGGGGTCTCTTCGGAGGGAAAATGATCACACATACTGTCACGGACACTATCTTTCTAGACAAAACAGTTTGGAAAGCATACATAATGCATACATCTACCCTCTACAGTACAAAGGAGGACTACGATTACAGGCAGGAACAGACTGGTTCGATGGCAGATGGATTGCGGAATGGCAGATGTCTACCTGGGAAGTGTATAGTCGGAAGGAATCTCCCGGAAGGAGAGTGACAATTAACTGAAGAGACGGGCGGAACGGTTTCATTACTAGAGGTTTGTGAAGTTTCATCTGGCAATCAAATTAAAATAACTTTCCAGTTGAACGAAGAATAATCGTTTTTGTTCAATTCTGAGATTAGGCCTCTATTACTAAAGAACAGGTAAAAACGTCATGGTTTCTTTGTTCAAGATGTTGATTTCTGGTTATCTGGATATTTCGATTTTTGAGGGAAAGTACCATGGAGAAACCGTATTTCCTCTAAGTCCGGCACTTCCTTACTTACCATCACTTTGACCAAATTTATATCGGTTGCTGTAGCAGATATGAAAAAGCCGTTATGACAGTATGAGGAACATGATGTTGTCCTTCAAATAATGCTTTATTCTTAATTAAAAAGAATATTTAAAAAAAAGACAATCTGGCTCCATTTTGGATCGCAGGGGAGTGCTTTCTCTGCGGCATCCATATTATCTGGTGGTCGGTACATATCTTGAAGAAAGAGGTCTTTCTGGTGATGTGGTAGAATGTTTTGGTTGTTTCACCGTGTGACGAAGATGCCTCAAACTTGGGTAATTGAACCATTTATTATAACAAAATAACAAAGAGAAAAATAACAATAAAATATAACAAAGAGAAGGGCTCTGAGCGAGCCCTTTTTATCTTGAGTCGACTGTGGAATTTGGCGTGTGCGTGTGGGCATTATTGGCGTCTGGAAGAACAGATAGATGATGGGATGATTCGTTATGTTGAGATCAAAGGAGCAACCGGTATGGTAAAAGTTTTCAACATCAAATATGAAGATGAAGATGCTTAATACGCTCATCAATTTTCAAACTGTTGGGAACTATATTACGAAGTCCAAAAAGTTGACGATTTTCAACTTTGAAAGCCGTCTCCGAACCACTGAAACCAAATGAAATTCCGATTCAGACATTACATACAAAAGAATTGTTGGGTACAGTCGCACCCTTTGTATCCTTCCCACTCCGTGACGTCAAAATTGCATTGTTTCCGAGTGACATTAGAATGCAAGAACATGAATAAATACAGAAATTAGTATGTGAATGGGTCGAGATTCGAAACTAGAATGTTCTAAAGAGAATCGTCGGAAAACTTTATACATACATCAGATGAATATGAAAACATGTATAAAAATAAATAATGAGATCGAAGAGTCTGGCAATTATAGTTTCCTATGCAATTTATCTTTTTGACAAGCTTCTAGGAAGAAGACGTCCGTCGATTTATGGATTCTGATGTTATCAACAGCGCATATACTCTCAGTGAGTCCAAAATTCTCGCAAATGAACGAAATCTGAAATTGAAAAGATCTCGGAGCGATCATGGAAAACTCAAACCTTGGATGTGTTAATAGGGCATTCGAACTTCGAAAACTGCCAAAGAACTCCAGTTTGTTCAGAAGGCGTCGAGAATGGGCAAGTAAGCTGGCCATCAGCTATACAACATGCAATGAGTCTGGTTCCCATGGCGAACTCCAAAGCGTCGAAGATCACCTTAATTGAAATGAAAATGTTCAGGTCATGAGAACTTTTTGAAAGCATACTGTATGTGCTTGTGTCATCTTGGTATCTGTCTCCATAACCGCAATCTCTCCAGTCGGAACTATGGCCTCGGCGAAACTTGAAACATGAACTTTCTTCAAATGGAACTTATTAGTGACTCCTGCTGGAGTTGTCCATCCACAGAAGTCTTTCTCAAAGAGACATCCTCCAGAAGTTGAGCATGTTGATGGAATTCCGAGTGGGATTCTGAGCATGCTTTATTTTTGAAAGCTTCCAACACGTGTACTCACTGAGTGTTCTGCTGAGAAGGAAGACTGAATACACCATTCTGAGATTGGACTTGCATTGGTTTTCCTTTCGGCAAGAATTTCACGACACTTTCTGATGACGCGATTGGACGAATTGGGAGGTGCTCGACTGGTTGCAAAGTCTTGTGGATCTGCAAATTTCAGTTCAGATTCATTATATTTTAGAGGATCCTTACAACTTGTCCATTGGTGTCGATTGATTTTTTGGAAGTTTCCACTCTCTTTCCTTGTGGTTTTCCAGCAGTTCCGGATTTCAGTGAGGATGGAGTTGATGGTTTTGGAGGTACTGTAGTTGATGGAGTCTTCGTGTCTTTCTGAGTTTTTTCTGGTTAATAAATAGCATTCACAATCAATGACTAACAACATCAAAATCACTCTCATCCTTCTCCTCATCATCGTTAGATTCATAGTTTGGATCCAAGAAGTCAACGAATTCGCTGCCAAGAAGGTCGGTTAAAGCTGAAACATATTGTTGGAACCGTGGAGAAGAAAAATGAACGACTTACGATCAACGGGGGTCTTCGGTGAAGCTGGAACGATTGTTTTCGCAGAAGAGGAGGCTGCAGCTGCAGCGGCTTCTGGAAATGGAAAGATAATAGGGTTGCGAAGTATTCAGCGAAAACTTACGTTTAGCATTGACTTCATCCACAACTTTTGCGATTTGCTGATCGACATTTTTGAGGTACGCCTGCTTATCTTCCTGCTTCTTTTTATCTTCCTTCATTTTCAAGTCCTTCTGCGCTAACTTTTCTAGTGTCACACTGGATCTTGCCTTCTGAAACATTTCCATCACTATCTTCTCACTTCTTCATACCAACTCACTTGTCTTGTCTTACTGTGTCTTGACCGTTTCTTGGTCACATTTCCCTGGACTTCATGAGTCGGCGCATGATCACATGAATCATAGTCGACAGAAATGCGGTCAACGATAATGGTGGCTTCGTTTCCCGAATCCATTTCAGCGTCCGCGTTCTCCACGATGAACACCAACTGAAAAGAGAAATCATCACATCTGTTTAATGGGAGAACCGCATACACGGAAATTCATGTTCTTGTCAATGTCTCGAAACTTGTAAGTGTTGAGTTTGCTCTGTTTAGAATGACGAGCGACTTGACAGTTTTCGGTGGTTGGTGATCCATCTCCAGCTAGTTGCCAGCAGATTTTCAGCATTGCATTCGCACTTTGCCAGTGTCTAAAATATCTTGCGTTAGATTCCTAATCGTGTCTAGAATCTTGAAACACCATACGTCTAGATTTTCCCCGATTCTAATCCAAAAAGACAACATTTTGGTACTATTCCTCAAGAAAATAATTTCAAAGCTACGAGAACCGTCGTTCCACATCGTATCACAATCGAAATGTGATGGCAAACGAAGCGTATCAAAACGAAACGGATATCGAATGGAGAAGAAGTACTTTTGTTCCATTTTCTGAGTTATTACCTAAACTTGACGGTTGCCTGACCGGTTGCACTGCAAACAGCGCACGAGATCAGCGACGACTTCTTCTTATTCTCCACTCGAATCGCATAGTTTCCAGATGGAGGTGGCCGACTCTTGCCCGTCAGGAAGATCTTCCGAAACTCATTCAAATCCAGCTCATCGGCACTTTGAATCTCCCATTGCTCCTCTTCTCTTGTCGTCGCCCAACAACAATCCTCAGAAAAATCACAATCGAGAGAGGACTTCGCAGTGGTAGCTGAAAACAGGAGAAAGAGAAAATAGGAAGAAAAGAGGATGAGAAAACTTGAAACATTGTATTATGTCTCTCCGATTGCGTCACGAAAGACAAACGATTTTTATAGTTTCGGAAGATGTTTGAATTTCCATTTCAAGCACTTGAAATTTTCGTTTTGACCTATAATGGGAGCTAGTTTTTTGTATGTTTTGTGTATTTAGAATTTGTTTCATGAAAGAGATTCTAGAATTTGAAACTTGAAGTATGGAAGTTACTGTGCTATCACGGTTAAGATCCGAAAAATTTCACCTGTGAATGGTGTAATGAATTCAAACCACGATACCGTAACAGCAAAGTTTATCATATCAGCGAATCTAGAATTCAGCCAGCATCGGTGTAATCTTTATCACTCAAACACAGAGAAATACAGTAAAAGTGTGTAGCTTGAACAGAACCTAGCTTCACAGAAACTGATTAATCCTATTACAGAAAATCTAACCGAGGGGTTGAGAAACATCGGAATCGAAACAAGCCGCCAAACAGCAGGGGTTGAGAAACATCGGAGGGGTTGAGAAACATCGGAATCGAAACAAGCCGCCAAACAGCACCCAAAGTCTTTAGACCAAAGGAAAAAAAACACTCACCACTTATCAGCGAACATGTGAAAATATACAGGAGAAGATAAAAGTGCATTTCCGTTTTTTTTCCAAAAAAGTTTCTCCTCACTCTCTTTACTTGCCGAGACGAAAGAAGAGATGACAGAGAAACGGTGCGGAAAAGAAGGCGGCGTCGTGCGGACAACGTCTTCAGTGTTAAGTTCGGAAGCAAGGCAACACAAGCTTCTCCTCTCTTTTGTGGTCATAGTCATACCTGTCACCAAACACGTTTCGAATCGACGATGGAAGCGCAGAAGGCGTCAAGCGGATTGCATTATACAGATGACCACCGCTTCTGCTTTTTAGAATAACTTTCGGTTTGGAAGAGGAGTGATGATGCCATTGATAGCTTTCTGTGAGAGACCGAACTTTGAAGAACATTATTTTATTTCATAATACACAAAAACATCTTATATGAACCCGTTATGAAAAAGTCATCATCGATACATAACAAAAATCTCAGAAAATATTAGTCACCAAAGATGTTTGGATGAGTGAAACTGTATTCTCTATAACATCCTTTAATAGTCTCAAAGACTTGGAGACACACGAAGTAATCGAAGACATTGGATGGAGTTGCCACGTGGGTTCTGCAGAATGGCAGACACTTTCCACCTTGGAAGGAGATAAGCCCGGCACGCTCACAGCACTGAGAATGGTCTGCTTTCGAGGAGGCACAATCGTACGCTTGTCCAAGTTGGGGTCCAGGACATTGGTTGGTGAGGAACGCGGCGACGAGCTGGAAATTATAGAATCAAATTCTAAAAGTGAATGATTTATCTACTAAACTCAAATGGTCAGATCTCTTACTGTAAGAGTGTTTCTCCCCTCCCCTTCCTCCGAGTTCCTTTATCTCGGTTTGCACTGAATTAAAAATGTGTTCACTAATAAAATGAAGGTCTAATTATCAACATAATTTCCCTAGTTAACGACGTTTTGAAATTCTTCATGCGAACCGAGACTAATGCCGCCAGAGTTAGGCGAGGGATTCGAGTGCAACACTGGTACTTTATATTAGGTAAACTGAGTATAATTGAAAAAACTCACAGTTTTATCATTGAATGTATCGTAGTTGCACAAGTTCTGACAAATCGGTCCGATTCTTTGCTTCCGACAACAAAGATCCAACTTCTGATTCGGATTCATCAATGGAACATACGTCGACTGTTGTGGAGCCACAACAGAAACCGGTTGTAGAGGGAATTGTGAAGCTGCAGGTTGAGTTGGGAGCTGTGGTGGTGGCTGTTGCGGGAATCGTGTTGGTGCTGGGGGTGGTGGTGGAGCACTCGTGAAGTTGAACATCTTCGGAATCACCATCTCTTTTCCACGATAGATCAGTGGCTTCTGGAGGTTGTTCATGACATGTGGATGGACTTTCACAAAGTTTCGCAGCTGTTCTGAAGTTTTATCAGGGATGGATCTGAAAAAGAAACCGTAAAGATAACATCGAATCGAATCTCACCTGACAAATGGAGGTGGTCTCTGATCCTTTGTGACTACGGCTACACTATCCACGGAATAGTCGATAGGAGGAGTTGGCTGGAATTTGAGATTCACGACCGTATTTAGAAAAAGACGGTACCTTCTTCGGAATCTGGTTTGGAGGGAAAATGCTGAACTCTCTTTCTTTGGCTTGGTTGAATGCAGTATCTGAACAAAATTCATTTTCGAATAGGTTGAGAATGAAGGATACCTATAGCTCCGGAAGGTGGAAGTGGAATCGGTTGTTGACCGAAAGTTCTTGCGAATCCATGCGGACGAAGTGGTTGCTGAAAAAGAATTTCTGGTTTCTATTGTCAATCAGAATTCTCACTCTATGTGCCTCTGCCGGTTGAGCAGGTTGCTGAACGTTCTGCTGGAATTGATATGGTGGTTGTCCGACTCCGATGGGGATGTATGGATCAAACGAGTCATTTCTGGTTGGTGGTTGGGGAATTGGGTTTTGGTGTTGGAATGGTGGAGGTGTCCATGCTGGGGGAACAGTCTGTTGAGGGAAGAATGGATTTGGAGGAATGAGGGGAGAGGGTTGTGGAATTGGTTGGAAGAATTGGGAGAGGGGGTTCGGAGTGGATTGTTGTTGAGGGTGGAGTGGGGGAATCTGCCAGGGTTGAGCAGGGAATCGGACTGGGGAAGGTTGCAGGAGCTGCGGAGGTGGTGGTGGCTGTGGGGTTTCGATGAGTTGGCGACGGACGGGCTGGAAAAACTGACAAATAAGTTTCTGAAGATTTTGAAGACTACGATGAATACAAGTAATTTCTTCCGTTGTTTGATTCTCAAGATTGGAGTTGACTTTATTTTGTTTCTATTGAGATGCTCAGCTCAGTTCTGGAGATCACGGATATCAAAAAAATTTTCAAGACGGACCGTTACAAAAACCGAGATAATTTCAGTCAAAGTGAAGAGAGAGAAGGATGTGCAGAAAAAATAAGTATATACTGCTCAAACATCATCGGAATCTTCCAGCGACCAACTAGAGAAATCAACTCACAATGTTATGCTTGAACGGAGCCACGGTACTTGTTGGCTGCGGAGGAAGTCTCACTAATTTCAAATCACTCGGAGTCCTTTGTGGTCTCTCCTTCACCATCTGCTCGTCCTCTTTCACACTTCCCTCGGATACTTGCACGAAATCAGGAAGCTTGTTATCTCCCAGCCGCTTCGGAGCCAATGTGGTTCTGGCTGGTGGAGCTGTGACGAAGAATGCGTCGATGTCGTTGATAGAGCCCTTTCCATCAATCAGCATGGATTCGTAGACTGGAAAACATAATAATAGTGTTGGGAGATTTAGGCAAAAACTTACGAATAGCTTCTTTCTCCTTGGGACGAATTGCGTTTATGTAGAAACTAAAAAGTATTTTAATTTCTGATGAACTTCATATGGAAACAGACTCACTTGTCTTTCGTGTAGATTCTCTTATTGTCCAATGGCGAGTGTATAACATTATCCATTACCGAGGGTAAATCTCGATGGAAGCCATAATTCACTAAAATAATTCAATTTATAATTGTTTTCAATCAAAGAATCTCACATTTTCTAGTTGGAAGACTTCTCCGTTTCGGTAAATGTGACCGTTCAACTACACGAAGTGGCTCTAACTGAAAATATTCGGAGTGGGAAAGTTATTGGGGCTTTTCGAAACTCACACACAACACAACATCTAATATCAGAATTCCAATAATGCATAATCTCATTGTTCTTGGCCAATATCTGAAATTTGTTCTCAGAATAATGGCAAAGGGAACCCGGTGCCAATTATTCCATGATCCGCTCGTGTCACTTTCGAAGGAATCGTAGGAAAAAGAAACGTCAGAAAAGGAACCGAAACAAGTGAGACCGATTTACCTAATAAGGGGAGAAGATGGGCAGGAAGTGGATGGAAGTGAAAAGTGACTGGATGGAATCGAGGAGAAGGATTGTACAGTTCTTGGAAGAACAATAATATATTATGTGTGTGTGCTGAGGAATCAAAGGTAGTAAAGATCATAGGCGGTTGTAAAATTTAAAAAAAAAACATGACGAATGTGATGGGATCACAGTTCAGAGAGAAGTATAGTTACACAATTCTGGATCTTGTTTCAGGTAGATACTGAAAGTTCACAAATTTTTCAATAACTGTGAGAATTTCTGAAATTCTATAAAGTTTCGAATTGAGAATGAAGCTCAAAAAATGATGTTGAAAGATGAAAACCAAATACAGTTACCGTACATAGAAGCACATCCTTTTCCGTTGAATTGATCACATTTACCATAGCTCTTGTAACATCTATCAAAAAGTAGTCGACTAACAAAGTTATTCTTATGCTGTCTTAAACATTTTGTTAGTTGAGCACTTTTTGATACCTGTTACAGGAATCGAGGTAAACTTGGTCAAAGTGAAGACAGTAGATTTTCTTCCATCACAGAGTTTACGATGGTCTAATTAAAAGTGATCTGAGATTTTCAAAGATTCTTTAAAAGTCAGAAAATTTCTTACAAGAGTCGCTTAGGGTTCAGAGCCTCAGCTGAGACAATCGAGAAACTCAAAATCTCAGCTATGAAATGTTGAAAATTGGAAAGCCGAAAAATTTGTTAGAAAAAAAGAAGGGAAAGATGAGGTGTTGATTACGCAAAATGGCTTGAGAGAAATCCTGCGGCGCGACTTGTTTCAATTCCTTTGGCATGTCATCAAAATGGACATCCACACCCGAAGGAAGAGAGTCCAGTATCTCTGCGTCTCGCCTTCACCTCTCCACTTCCAGATCCAGTTGCATTTCCCATTCGAACCTCATCCATCCTCTCCATCCCTCAACCCTCCACAATATTTCGATAGAGAAGACCGTAGATCTTGAGTAATGTTGGTGCGTTGATCAAAAACTTGAATTTTTATCCAGGAGAGATAGAGAGGGGGAATGGGATTGCGTAATGTATGGATCTATCCATTCGAAACCTTCTGGACGTAGACTACATGGCAGATGTTATCAGATGGATTCTAACAAAAACACGTTGTTGTCTGTCCTGCCGACAACGGAATGGCAATATATCAATACACAAATTTACATATTTTGATTTTCAGTTCTCTTACTCTTTTGTTTGTTGTTGTGGTTGTTCCGTATGATTGCTCGATAGATTTTGTCGATCAGCTCATATTCACTAGTTTACAATACCGTTGAAAGTTATCATCTTTGAGCAGTTCAAAAAGTGGTTTTCAGCTATTTTGTTTTTTTGAAAGTTGGAGAGTGTAATGAGCAGTTTTAATTTTCATTTTTGTAGTCAACAAAGTTTCCTGAAAATTACCATGCCTTCAATACAACGACCTCAATGTTCAAAGTATTTTTGGGGCTCGTCTCTTGAAAGCGACATAATTGACTTTGTAGATGTAAAAATAACTATAAAGTAACGCTTTATTTTCAAGTAAGGTTCAAAAAATAGACTTCTGTGTGCTGACTTTTCCGAGTGCCTCTTCCAAAGTGGAGATATCACTTCTGATGTCTCTGGCGAGACGCTGAAGAGCAGCCACCTTGTCGAGAATTTCGACGCGTTGAGTGTAAGCGTTGTAGCGGATTTGGAACGGGCGGGAGATGGTGGAGGCCCACGATCTGGAAATCAAGAGATACTGTAAGTCCTGAACCTGTATTCTTACTTGAGTTTGTTTTTAGCACTGGCGAAGGATTCGGCGAGGAAATATTTTGGCTGGTACTCGGTGATTGGGTATTTGGTAACGCAGCAGATGGCTGGATCGAAACCGACAACTTCTGGTTTGTCGCTGAGAGCGTATTCGAGTTCTCCGAAAGAGCTGAGGAGTCCAGCTCCATAGGCTTTGACTTGTCCATCCTGTTCGCATAGACCGAATTCAATGGTGAACCAGTAGAGCTGAAAAATCAATTGATGAACTCACTTTTTTTTGGATTAATCTTACAGTAGCGAGTTTCTCGATAATGTCATCTGGAGCACCAAGAGAAGCGAGTCCGATTTCCTGGGAAAACTGGGCGAATTCGACATCTGCGAAGAGTGGGACATGTCCGAGAAGTTCGTGGCAGATATCTCTGTAAACCTCATTTGGTCGACTCAGATGTGTTTCCAACGACTCACGGTTCTGGTGTGTATTTTGGTGCGGAGTGATGACGGATGTATTGGGTGGAGTGGAAGACACGGAAGGCCAGACCGGCGAGGAAGTCACGAGAGGAAAGGAGACCGGCAACTGGACGAATGGTGTACCCAGTGCAGTCTGAAGACTGAAACGTTAGAAAAACAAAAAAAAATTGGTTATGTATACCCTTCAAGAAGTCAGACACCTCTTGCAATTGTGGGATGCGTTCTGGTCCAAATCCGCAGTTTTGTTGGAGAAGAGGGAAGATGTAGTTGAATTCTTGGCAAGCATTCTTCGGGTAGAGGACAGTCAGCTCATTGTAGACGGTACGCCACGTTTTAATCTCTTCTGGGGTGTACTCGATGGTTGGGATTTTGTCGCCACTGAAATCAAGAGTTAGGACTAATAGATGATGATGAGCTCACTGTTTGAAGTTGAATGCAATATCGGCAAAGTACTTTCTGCGCTCACGGTAGGTTTGATCCTTGAATCCAGGATGGTCGCAGTCCAACTCAGCTCCATAAGAGAGAATTCTGTTGGCGAATTGATCGATGTCATTGATCTTCTGTGGGAACCATGGAACGGAGTCTAAAAATGTTCAATTCTTGGCTGAAACTCTCAAGTTTTCCGTACCCTTGTTTTGCTTATCCTTGGTGTTCCAGTCCTGAACGAGAACCTTTTGAACCGCCTTCTTTTGGAAGTGATCGATGATATTCTCAATCTTATGATGATCCTCGGCTTCGGCAAATTGCACGAGCACTTCGTAGCATCCTTCATGAGTCTTCGATGGTCTTGATTCGATATGAGACAGATTCACATCATGTGCCTGTCAAAAAATGTGTAATGAAGCATGTAATTTGGAAGGAATTTTTGATGACTGATATGATTGAAGAGTCGTGTGACTCCAATATATAGACACCGAATCATAAATCGCATTTCGAACCGGATAAATTGTTGGTAGACTCTCTTTCTCTTATCAAGTTAGGTGGGGTTTAATGAAGTGGTGCAAATTTTGCAGTTGTGGTAGTAATTGTTTGCTGTTTATCGGATCATTAAAGGGTGATCTATGTAGTTTGAAAGTTGGTACTTGGTGAAGATCCTAAACAAACGATTATAAGATTTTAACCATCAAAACTTAGGTTCTAAAATGTGCTGTCGTATTTTAAACTTTGGAAGTTTTCAGAGCGAGATATTTATGATCATTGAATTGATATATGAACAGTTTCAATTTGTTTCAACTCCCATAATTTCAATTCGCATTCCCCCTGTTTGATTTTCTGAACTGTCTGGTATGCATAAGATATACGTACAGTCGACAGATATCTCCCAGACCCTCCCAAAATTTATCGCCTCGAGTCGACGTGCGAAACAGAAAAAGCGCTGATGCAATATGCATCCCCACATATCTCATGACCCATTTCCCTTCTCTAAACCAGTTTTGTTGTCACGTACCTGGAACAGTTTCAGAGTCTCGGCAAGAGCTCCGGCCTTCTCACGAAGCACGAACACGATCGTAGTCCTGCCCATCTCGGCGTTCACGTCCGCGACGTACGACTCCATCGCGTACTTCTGAAAATCACTCGGTATTCAGTTTTCTCTAATCTTCAGTGTTTCATATTTGAATCCCCTCTCACCAGGAAGTCAAGATCATCTTGTCCAGCTGGTGGCATTTTCAGACAGAGAGTTAATGAGGAAGAGAAGTTTCAGAGAGAGGTATACACAATCACCGGGAATCAGAATAAACAGAGACGAAACGTGACCCGGACCTGGTCGTTTATAAAGCTAGAGATTGGGAGGCGCAGAGAATAGGGACATTAAATGGAATGGATCGAATTAGGGGGCGGAGTCTGATATCAGTTTGTGTGTGTGGGGCCTTTCGTCTATCAATACCATTCTGCAGCAGAAAATGTTCCACGTGGGAGGAGACTGAAGGCCGTCAGCGCCTTCGACACGTGGGCCTTCAGACGATGAGAGTGTAGTCAACGAACACGGTAGAGAAGGAAGAAGAACACAATGAGTCGGGAGAAAATAAAACAAAACATCAGATGATGTACTTGAAGCACGTGGAAAAATGGAACTGGATCAATCAGACATATAGACGCCCTCGATATATTTGAAGTGATAATCATATGTGAGATGATAATCGAGACGAGAGAAAGTGATTTTGAACCTATCTTTGAAAGATTCTCACGAGAGGAAAGCTAGGGAGACGGGATACGAGGACAAGGGGTACCTGATGTACCTGCCGTTCCGTTCAGGACATCAAACAGATCAAAGGTTGACAATGGATTGAGTTAAGCAAAACGAATCCCAAAAAAAGTTAACGAAACGATTACTGTTTTCTAATAATACGAGTTCTGAAGTTTTGTGATAGCTACAGTACTGGCCAATAAATACTTGTTTGGTGTTTTTCAGTGCAAATCGATCAACTTTGAATACTTGAAACGTGATTTCGAGAGATCAGCTTTGTCTGAAAGTTCGTGGATAATTTTTTGTACTTGACTACTTCTCATTATAATCGAAATCAGGTCAGTTACTCAACGGTTCGTAGCACGACCCCGAAATATAGTTCAAAATCAAATCACCATAAATTCTACTAGTTTTCTACTGGGCTGGACACAACAACGTTTCAGCCGAAATATTCCAAGGTCTCTGTAATCCCCCATAACTGTTGATACTGTACATTTTTGGAAACTTTCGCCACTGTGACGATTTCAGACCAGATACTCGAATTCCCAACCTTTTGCAAACCACATGTTATATTTCCAAACTTCTGATTTAATGGCATGCTCGTTAAACCTTTCATTGTAACCGGTTCTTGAAAATTCAAGAAAAGACTGAATGTTCCTCGTGAATTTCACAGATTCTGAGAACCTCGTGACTGTTTCAGAACCTTCCTCAGGTTTTGCACCCACCCACGCATCAACTTCCTCCATTCTTCCCAGATATTTTAGTTTTTGACCTCATTCGGCCATTACATCGTACATTTCTTTGAAACGATCAAATGGGATGGATGGTGGGACGAAGAAGCAATAAAATCGTCACTGATTGTGTGTATCGAATTGATGGGAAAAATCAACAGAACACAATAATGGAAACTGGTTGACAAGGCGAGCGAAAAAAAAGGGAAACGGATTTATAGAAAGGAAGAAATTTATATGATTCTCCAAAAACGCATTTATGAGATTTTGGGGTGTGTTAGACGGCGGAGAGGTGATATGATGATAGCAGGAAGAGAAAGAAATATTGCCATAAATCAGTGCGAGAACGATCGATAACGGAAGATCTGGCTTATCATCAAAAATGTTCACTTCTCAAGGGAGGAGATTTTGCAGAAAACGATTAGAGATGTCTACAGATTTCTAGCGAATATGGAGAAACAAACAGTCTCAATGACCATTAAAAAGGTATGTTGGAAAAATATTGAGATCAAGTGATCAAGAAAGAAGAGAATGGCGACGAAAAAGATACAACAATGATGATAGAGTTTGAACTTCGGTGATGATGGGGGTTACCTTCTGGTTATTATCATGATCAGGGAAACATTGCAAATTGTCTATCATCATCTAGATGGGATGATGATATTGTTTGGGATGACTACAGACTAGAACATGATCAGAATTGGATTTTCGGAAAGTTAGGAGACTATTCTTAAAGTGGACATCCTAAGATCTCTCGAGATTCTGCTGAAAGTCTGTAAAGATCAGATCAACAATTTGACTACATGACAAATGTTGCAACACCAAAAACCCTGAAATAGTCACGTATCCAACCAGTTGGACTATAACGCCAGTTTTATGGCCCAACGAAACTATCAAGAAGGAAAATCAACAAAAGTTTTATACCTTCCTCATCTGCAAATAACAATGGAATTGGACAAGTCTTGTATAAGGAAATTTCTAGGGAACTGTTCAGTGATTTCCAATGCTAAAAAGGCCAACTTTGGGGAGTTGAAAGTTAGCCTCCGATAACTCAATGTTTCTGAAATTTTCTGGGCGTATTGAGCAACTCGCGATCTTCATTTTTGTTGCTCACAACTTCTTAGAAAAACTCACTCAATCATGTAAGATCGTTTACATTGACACAACCTTGAATCTCGGTCAAAATCGGTGCAAATTTCTCTCTATTTTCGGACTGTTGTAGTTTCCAGAAAACCAGTTTGACAATCACTCACCTTCCGAATTTCCTCAATATTCATTCTCAAAGAGCGTAGTAGAATCAGTAATCAACTAGACTAATGCAACTGATGGAATATACGAAAGTGCGGCAAAAGTACCCCCTCTCGACCCGGATAATCATCAGATTACGTTATCCATCCAAATCTCCAGAATGCACCGAGTCACGTGCAAGATGTGTATAGTTGGCCTGATCCATCTGACCACTAGGAATTGATAAGGAAGAAGGATCACGTAAGGAATTGAACGATGAGGAAAAATGGAACGTTCGAAGATGAGAAAAGATAGTAGTTTTGATTCGTTTTCAGTTTTTAATTCGATTGGAAAGGGTTCATCATGGAAAAGGTGAAAACAAAGTTTCCATAAGATTCTCAAACTTGGATTTTCAGGGAAACATAGATGATATTTGGACATTTCAAAAAGTCGGAACTCCTTTCCCATCAAACGTCGCTAAAGCTCCGGGGGAAACCAACAAGTACGTGGCATTGTGGTATAAGCATGGAAAACCAATCATGGGAAGAGCATGGAACGATTCGGGAGTTGTCAAAGTAGAGTTGAGCTTCTTTGAGATCTGAAAATTGTTTACCTTTCAGTGCACATTTGTCTCGGATAACAAGATCTACAGCGGTCCGGATGTCGGAGGAAGTATTCAGCTGTTGATCATTGAGCCAGGAGAGAAGCCACGCCCATTCCATTACGATTGGGTCAGCTACAAAAAAGCGCAAAGTTTGACGATAGAAGGAAAGTACGAAATGGTTCGGTGTGAGTACAGTGCATCAGTCTACTGGCCGGAACATGGACTTTTGGGTTGCGTGAGCACCGATAGACTTGTCGCTTATTTTGTGGACAACGATTCTAAAATTGTGAGCCTTAAATTGATTGTGAAATTTCTAAATAAAGTATACAGATCACCACCAAAAACATGTTTGAGCTGCTGGTTTTGTGCAAAATAGCTGGAGTGAAAGAAGTTGCGGAGAAGGAAAAGGAGAAGAGTTCAGCTACAAGTAGCATTCGACTGTCGACTGTCATGAATGATTGGGAGGATTTCAATTGGGGAAGTGCATGGCCCATTAACAAGTAAGAATCAGAATCAGGATTTGAAACTTCGACTTATAGTTGAATCTGGTTGGATGTTGTGGATCAGATGAAAAAGATCAGCACATGTTTCTTGAAAAATCTGAGAAAATCCGATTTCAGAAACGTGATGCGCACACCAAAACACCTTCCATCTGTCGGATTCGACCAATTCGTTGCTTTATGGTACCGTCACGGAAAACCAGTCATGGGAAGAGCATGGCCAAAGGATGGAAGAATCGAGGCATCATTCGTTGAGTACGTTCCGAATCTGACAAATTTTGAAAGTCTCTATTCCGAATTTCAGTGCAAACCGAGAGTTCACTGGCGCCACCGTCGGATCTCTTCAATTACTCATCAGTCTTCCTCCGACAACAGTTGGCTACGATTATGTTTGGATGACCTACGGGCAGGTGTTCTTTTCGCTTTTTGTTTGTTTCGTATCTTTTAATCCCTCAGGCAGTCGACTACCGAGACAAAGATTACGTACCAGTACATCTCAGCTATATTTGTCCTGCCATTGTTCCTGTTAATGGAAAACATCTTCTGGGTGAGGAATGGGATTAGTAGTACATTTTGTGAATGTCTGAGTTCGAGGATCGTAGCGTTAATTCTGCAATAGAAGCACACCTCTTACCACCACGATGACTACATTCATATCGGTTCTTGTAACAGAAATGTTCATGATAAACATAGAAACAATTTGTTAGTGGGACTCTTTGTCATATCTACGACAGGAACCGAGATGGATTTGGCTGAAGTGGCGATAAAGGGTAGGCTTCTCTTGCAGGATGAATGGTAGGCGTGTTTACAGTTTTCAAATACACGTCCACTGAAAACGAGCTATCATGAGCATGTATGAAAGTCAGATTTTCTCCTGCGAAATCCCCACATCTTTCTCCAAAATTACCTTCTTTCTAGACACATTTTAAACCAGAATATCCAATAAACGTTTTGAGGTAACTAGGATTACTACAGTAGGATGGGTCCCCACATACGCAATGACCTTTCTTAGAAAATGAATGGCTCTCTCCACATGTCTCCCCCGATTCCTTTAATCTGCCCAAAGACACCTTCTTCTTCTCCTCCTCCACTTCCCCCTTCATCTTCACCCCAAACACCTATTAACATTGCAGGACAGGTGAACATGAAGACCGAGTGTGCTACGGTGGCACTGGACGGAATGGTGACCCAACTGGATGGTGGACCCGTCAAGTCGATATTTGTTCTCTGCCGACGGGAAATGGCCGAGACGATGCTCATTTGATGATGGTTGGGGTGTCATTCTGCTGCAACAAAAAAGAGAGGGATATCCAAGGAGAGGATGTACTCCATCTGTTTCGAAATGTATCTCTCAATATTTCTTGTATCATTCTTGAGTGTTTCCTTTCAATACAATCGAATAAACCATTCACGAACACCGTTCCTGCAATTCAGATCAAATCAGTAGATCATTTCAGTTGTCCAAGTTTTCATAAATTTCTTGAAAAGGTGTGTAGAGGGATTGATCGATTGACGACCGCGCCGCCGCCTCCTTCGAATGCGGCCTGGGGTGAAAGATGTGGGGAGAGATAGTGCACTGGGTGCAATGAAAGACACGAGACTCAGACGACAGCAGACATACACACGGGGGCCTCTTTTCCGTCGCCTCCTTCTCCTTTTTGCCTCCTTCGTTGACTGGGTGTTCAAGAGAGAGGCCAAGGCTTGAGAGACGACGAAAAATGACTATCAAGTGTCGTGCAAGCTTCTTCTTCTTCTTCTTTTCATGGTTCCCTTTTTGATTTTTTTTTTTGGAAAATCGAACATAATTATTGAATTGTCTATCAACTTAAAAATTATGCAGTTTTAAAACCAATCAATGTCATTTGATACCCTTGGATTTCAAAAAGAGCTTTCCCAAAAAAAACCAAAGTTTTTCGTAAATTTCCAGAAAAGAATGTAGGTAATAGATAATCTGTGAGGTCGTGTCGTTGAGTGTGTCTATCGTTTTATGAAAAAAAAGAAAACGAGAGAAAGAGATAACAATGCGTTTTAGTCGCCCACTTTCGCCTCTTCTTCATGTTATCTGTGTTTTGTTGATCGGTTTCCAGACCCTTTTCGCAATTTTCGAAAATCTCCCCAGATGGAAAAGAATGTCGAGAGAATGGTAGTAAGAGATAGGTAGTGCCAGGTGTGGTAACTTTATTGAATACTGCTAATCGCGGTGGTTATCGATTTTTTTTCTCGTTTTTCAAACCATTTTATCACTTTTGTGTTACCACTCATTAACCCTTCTGATCTATCTTTTTTTTTCGAAAAAATTTTCTACCGTATTCCAATTTTCCGGCAACACCCGGGATTCTCTTTTTTAAACGATGCGCGTTGATGGACGTACTGTACGCATTTGTGTGCAAACACAATGTGTCAAAAGTTGAAACACTAAGGTTCGTAGTTGACTCTATTAAGATAGTTTGGATAGTATGTTTTGGATTGAAGTTCACCATCGTTCTCGTTTTCATGAGCTCAAAAGAATATAAGTTGAAATCTGAAAAAGTTCTGTCCTAGAGGAACTTTTTCAATCCTTTAGTGGAATTTCGGATCCCAACAAGAGTGCTCACTATAGTATTTGACACTTCTTATGTTACAGTTTAATACATTCAACTTTTCATTCAATTCTCAAAAGTAGACCAAGAAACTTTCTTGAATCGAAAACTTGTCTAGGGCAATCCATGTCCTATTTTAACACCGTATGCCACCTCGTCCTTATCCGTTCGTGCACCCGGAAGTTACCCGGGTTCTTCCGAAAGCAACCTTTCTGAAAATTTATCCGACAGTTGCCCGGGAAAAAATTCCTCAGGTTCAATTTTTCGAAAAATTCAAGTCTTTAAAAGAGGGATTTAACAGATCCTTTCCAGTTGGAGCAGAAAAAAGGATTCGATAAATTCTCATGGGAAGCCTTTGCTCTACCGTACACTTCCTCGAACGGAAGAGATGAAAAACTTTACGCGCGCTTTTTTTTCACTGGTAGATCAAAACGGACTCGAACCTCCCGCGAATATATGTAACAGAATTTCCCGGGTCCTTGAAGACACCGGGGAACTCATAATCTCCTGAAACTGTCGTTTGGGAGTGACCCGGGAATTCACCCGTTGCAGTGTTGTCAGTTCCTATCACTCCCTCCAAACCGAACCGTTTAATTTGTGACCCGCCCGTTGTCGTTTCTTGTCTTCTTTCATCTTCTCAACTATCCATTTTTACAGAAAATTTTGCTAAAGTGTCGTCGCAACAGAATCAACAATTGTACAGCGAAGCTTCCAAGATACCGGCTGGAAGTGGGCCAGCCCGTGACTCCACAGAGGACATGTCGTCTTCTAAGGTGGGTGTTGAGATTGGAAATAGTAGTGATCTTGGACTTGATGAAAAGGAATGAGACTATGAGAAACAGTTGATATCCTAACTTCTGAAAGTTTTAAGTGCCCAAAATGAGAGGGGATTCCAAAGAAGTTGCAACTTTCAAACTATGACTTCCATTCATAAATGTGCGTTCATTTCTAGGAAGGCGACAAGGACCCGTCACGCAAATTTGCGCCAAAGGTCCTCAAACGTCCGGATGTCAACAACGGTGGTAGCTTGGAAGATTGTATCTCGAACGTCTACAATCTTCTCGAGTTACCAGGAATCAAATGGAAATGCTTTCGCACAAAATCAAATGCCCCTCGAGGTGTTCCACTCACCTCGGATCTTGTTCTGAAAGCATACAGTCAGTGTTTACTTGTAAGTTTAGATCTTGAGTTGTTGAAATTTCGAGTTTGAAAACTTCAGGATGGTATACTATGCGCATGGAGGAGGAAACCATCTGCACCAACGGACAACGACGAGTTATTACCACCCACTCACTTTTTCTCGAATGATTCTCCAAAAGAGTTATGGGTCTTCTGGTATGAGGATGAGCCGGAGTCGTTGGTGAAATACTGTGAAGGACTTGGTAAGCCATTTTCTGATTTTGGATCAATTGAAGTTTTGTCATGTTTCAGACAGTGATGAAGAGTTGTCATCAGCCAACCAGATGAACATTGTCAGCTATGAAGTGAGGACACTTCTCTTCAAAGCATTACATGTTCTCATGGAAAGAGATTTCACTCGAAATGGTTTCGTCCGTTTCGCAAGATGGTTCACAATGCCGATGGGTGCAAAAGAACACTATCTTCATCATCTGTATCCATCTCATTCTCCCGCCATTCAATTCAACTTTTTCGTTCATGGAACTAGTACGGTTTGTGCTTCGATTCAAGCACAGAGACAGCCAACGTTAATAAAACTCTCGAAACGGTAAGTCTCAAATAGTTCGTCTCGATTCCTCAAATCGAATTCCAGGCACTTCGAATGCAAAACTCCGAAACGGTTTTCTCTCGTTGTGGCTCCATGGTCAATGCGTGGATACTTGATTGCTGATCAACAGACTCTTCTCAACGATGCGAAAATAATGGAAGACGCTGAGAGAGAATATAATCAGTGGAAGGAGTTTCTGGAATTGGAGGAGAACGTGCCAGAGACTGTTGCAGAAGAGAAACAGAAGACTCCAGAACCGGAAGCACCTGCTCCTCCACAAACAACGAGAGTCTTGCTGGCATCTTCGTCCGACGAGGAACCGAAACTCACAGAAGAAATTTCAAATAAGTTCCGATGGATGTATGAAATGGATATTCGCCAGGACAAACCGAGAATTCTGACTCCAGCAATGAAGGAGAGGAGACTGAAAGCCAGAGAAGTTCGGAGACTTCGAAGGGCAAGAAGAGAGGAGAAATTGAGGTTGGAACTCAATGAGTCAGTGCATTCAGATGAGTGTGATTCTGATTCCCCGTCGGAGTCTGAGAAAGAGGAAGAAATAGAAGAAGTGGTGACGGATGAAGTACCAAAGATGGTTTTCATTGAAATCGACAACGTTCGCCTATTGTGGCCATCCAAGTTTGTCTGTATTACTGTAGACGAAGATCGTCATATGCTAGAATCCATGGGAATGAAGACAAATCCAGTTCCACTAGAGTTGTTTGGTGAGTACTTTTTTCAAGAATTAAAATGAGTTGATACGAACATGACGTTTTGAATACATCGTATTTCCTCTAATAGACCGACACTCCCTTTCCGTCACTTTGATCGAACTCATCTCGGTTCCTGAAACAGGTATCAAAGAGTAGTCAACTAATAAAAAGTAGCTCACGTTGTGTTGAACATTTTGTTGGCCAATGGCTTCTTCATAACTGTTACAGGAATCGAGATAAATGTGGTCCAAGTGACCTAATATAGGAAATACGGTGATACGAACATGAAGACTTCGAAGAGAGATATTATCATCAAAAATTTTCATTCAGTTCAAAACCGTCGTCCTCGCAACAAAAATGTAGTGAGTGCAATGAACCCGATTCTCTCCACCATGGCCGTCTATCAATATGTGCAAAATGAACGCCGAATAGCACAAGAACGATTCGATCCGAAGAACGCAGACAAGTTCAAGAAGAAGGCACCAGCGATTCCATCCCGTCCACTAGTCGAAGGAGAAGAGCCACCACCTGAACCAGTGGTTCCCGAACCCGGAACTTTTCTGACATGGGGATCCAAAAAGTATTTACGCAAAATCAGAAAGACGACCTATTTCCCTACTAACCTGGGTTCGTTTCCTCATCATCTCTCGAACTCTGTTCACTGTCCTTTTTTCAGAAATACAGAATGAAGAAGCCTTCATGCTGATAAAACGGGATCCTGTCGATACTGAAGAAAGAGATGAAAATGGCGAGGTGATCAAAAGGTTGAAGAAACGGAAAATCGGGGGTTCCTGGAAGCCAGATCCTACTTTTAGAAACGATATCCAAGAATTTGCTTATGAACGAATGCTGTATCGAACTGGAAAGACAACCGAGTTCCATGCGTATCACAAGAAGAGGAAATGTTACAATTTTCGGAAGACAAGAGTGAAACCATTAAGTAAGATTTTCCATAAAGATGACAGTAGTTCAACTTATGTTCAGGACCCCACTATCATTTCTATAAAAGCTTCAAAGACATCCAAGGGAAAATCAGGAAGGTAGCTCGCCCTCGGCTCAAGGAGTTGAAGAAAAAGGTGAAACCGTTTCCAACGGGACCGACGAAATCGGACAGTGATGATGAATTGTTCGCGATGGATAAACTGTGTCAACAGGATTGGGCCAATCTTGAGGAGGATGATGGCAGACCGATTCCTAATTTTGCTATTGAAACTGAAGAGTAAGTGTTGCAATTTTTATTTAAAAAGCTCACAAATTTCCAGAATTCTGAATCCGGCTTGCTCCAATGTAGCAGAAGGAGAAGAACCGGACATCGACAGTGATCAGGAACCATTCATCCCTTTCTCGACACTTTGCTATGACAATCCATTCAATGAGTACCAATTCAGGCCTGAAAAAGAGGAAGAAATGACTGATGAACGATTCAATGTGGTTTTCAAAGACAAGTAAGTTTTTGATTCTTATTGTTCTTTTCGAATCTTCACTTTTCAGACGCGGCAGATGGAAACCCGGAATGTCGAGAACGGAAAGAATTGAGGTTTCTGCCCACACGTTTGATCCGACAAACGAACCATCCGCATCGCCTCGTCCATATCATTTGCTCGAACCACTGGATAGTCCTGATGAAGAGGTCACTCCGATTCCCAAACCACTGGATAATTTGTACTTCCGCGGAGAGATAGTTGAAAACGGGTTGACGGGTTACGAAGAAGTGTTGGATGAACGTGATATGGCAGATGCTATCAAGCAAGCTAGATGGCTGAAGCATTACTGGAAGAAAAGATGTAAACGGGAAGTCAAAACTGCACGAGACTTGCATAAGGAAACGCTGAAGCAGGTTGCGAAGCGGAACTTGAAGAAAGCTCTCCAAAGAATACGGGTTACTGTAAGTGGAATCATCTGAAAATGGAGTATGAATATCATTATTGCAGGCTAAGAAAGATACGCTAGGCAAGGTTAAGCAGCCGCCACCTCCTCCCAAAGTGGATCCAGTGATCAAGAAGAAAACTGATGCTAAAGTGCTCATGTTAACTATGAGAGAGCTGCAGAGAGATCTTCAAAATCTGGATATGAGTGAATTCTGTCAGAATCGAGAGAAGGCTGGTCCTCATGGGGTACGTTACGATTCAAATATATATTATCATCTTGTTCATTTTCAGGTCACATTGACTACTGGATACATGCGTCCTAATTATCTCACAACACCACATTGTTCCATTGACGAAGAATCGGAGTCGGAAATTGACGAAAGGACTGGACTTGGAGAAGGAACTTCGGATCAATATCAAGAAGGAGATCCAATTGATTTGATTGACCTGGAGCCAATCCACGATAATTCCATAGATTTGGCCAATATCGGACACATCCGAACTGTGGGAGAACACATCGGTCCGGATGGAATGCTCTCACCGCCGGCGAGCAACGAGATGCCGAAAGGAGGACCTCTTTCGGTGGGTCCCCCATCCATCGAGTCACAGGGACTCAATCAGATCTACCCGACGCCGCCATCCGTACAGATGCTTCAGGGAGATGCTGCACAGGCGCATTCACCGATTCATGGAAAGTTAAGATCCATGATGAATGATGACATGGAACGGATTGCGGTGCCTGACGGAGTTGGGACAATTGAGGAGATTGAAGTGGAGGACACCGAGACGAAAAATATGCAGACTTGGAACAAGAGAGCGATGAAATCGAAATTGGTATGTTCGAAAGCATTAAGACTCTCTGTTATGAAAACAATCGTTTCAGTCGAAATTCCTTGTGGCGTCATGTAACAATCCTATTCTCCAAGGAAGGAAAATCAAGTACGACACTCCGATGACTAACAAGTTTGATATCACTACCGTAAGATCTTACAAAGAATATTTTCAATTTCAATGATGTTCTCTCAGACTGTCAAAAAGGCTTCTGCCAAAGTGGCGTGGAAGACAATGGTCACACGAAACTTTGAATACGCACCTCCCACAACGTTCGCCGAGCTGATCAAGGTCAAAAAACCCGAGCGACGAGTTCCTCCACCACTGGATCTTCCTTCCACTTCCACGGCTCACATGCAGGCAATGATGGCACCAATGGGACCATCGGGTCAAATGTTTCAAACACCCACGTTTTCCCCACATCCTGCTCAGTCTCCATTTTCTGCTGGTCCAATCGGTCATAATCCTATGGGACCTCAAGGCTATCCACCAACTCCTGGACAATACCCTCCAGGTACACCAACGTATCCTGGTATGGCACCTCGACCTGGTTCGAACTTCGGGTATCCGAATCCACATCAGATGATGTCGCCGGCGTACTCAGGACAAATGGGCGGTCCGATGGGAGGAATGGGAGGAATGGGAGCAATGGGAGGACCGATGGGAGGACCGATGGGAATGCAGAGACAATTCTCAAATCCGCAGATGTATCAACAACAACAACAGATGCAGTTCCGAATGCAACAGATCCATAGACAGATGAGCGGCCATGGATACGGTGCTCCTGGTGTCTCACCATACCATCAACAGTCACCAGTTCCTGGCGGATACGGAATGCCATCTGGACCATCCTCGGTACAACGACTGAACAATTTCGTGAATCAATCACAGTTCGGACCGAGCAGTGGACCTCCACAAATGCCATATGGATCCATGCCACCGATGATCCCTCAGTCTCCGAACTTCAATCAACCCTACCAAGGAATGACGAATCCGATGATGAGTCCGATGCAACAACAGCATCAGTTCCATCAGCAACAGATGATTTACCAGCAACATCAGCATCAAATGCAGCAAATGCAACGGAATCAGGCTCAACAGATGCAGCACGTCCAAATACCTCCACAGTCGGTTCAACCTGTTCAACCGACTCCCCAAATGCTGCTGATGCAACAAAACGAAGAAGTTGATGCGGCGTTCCAAAAATTGTCGGAACGAGAGAAGAGTAATTATCAGAAACGACAGAAGCAATTGATGCAAGGATTAATGCCAACCTCATTGCAACCGGTCTCTATGAGGAATCTCAAGAATCCGCCAGATCCGAATGTACCATTCAAAAAGCACGATCTGAACCTGCGACCTCCTGACATCAATGTTCCACGTGGAGACAGTCTCACCATTGCCGTTGTTCTCTCCGATACTCTCCTGGATCTCCACTTCGATTCTGTCTTCGACGCCTGCCCAATCTGCTCCTGCTCCACATCCATCCGCTCGCGAGACCTCGGAATGTATATTACTCCTCATTCTGTGCTCAGCTCTCGTGAACAAGGCCAAACCAACATGAGAGAATACACAACTGGTAACTGGAGTGGATTTCATGTCACCGCGGCAACCAACTGCACCTGTGGATTCAGTGCTATCCGTCATCGTTATCTTTCGTGCTGCGCTGGATTGTTCGATGAGGACGCAGATGAGGCGACAGCTTCTGAGCATTCGAATGCATCTGTGATTCCCCCACTGACAAGTATGTGCTTTTCTAGATTGGAAACTCGCAATTTTGATTTTTCAGAAATAGCAATTCCTGACATGATGTGGTTCGATTCGCATTCAGTTCACGATTTGGCTCTCATCAATCAAATCAAAACGATGGCATTCACTAACAGTCTTGGAAAAGCAGTTTCTCAAATGGCCACTGTGAAAGAACAGAATAGGAATTGCGCCAAGGCCATTGACATCGGCACTGACATCACCATTCCATCGGAATACGTTCTCTCGCATGTCGACACTCTTGAGCTTCTCATGCTCGGAATGTCTGCTCTGGGACCATTCCAAAGTAAGTGGCCACTCTCAATTACAAACCTCTAATCTTTTCGCAGCTTCAGAATCCACGGGCAGCCAATATTCTCATCAGAGCAAATTCCTCAGTTACTTCCATCCATGGGGATTCCAAACAGCCAACGAGATCACGGAACTAGATGAGACTGAATGGGTTGATCTTCTGGCAATCCTGTCTCCAACTCTCGAATCAGCAATGAAACAAGCGAGACGTCCTCCTCTAGAGACTCCGTTAGCCATCGAAGGACCTATGACGTGGAAGGAAATCGTAACCACATCGATCCGTGGAAAGCCACCAACAGAAGACGATGAAGACTTCTCTTTGGCCGAACCGATTCCAGCTGTGATGAGAGCATTGGAGACTGAAGCAGTCAGGGCTGCACCCAACATTGAGCAATTTTACGAAAATGCTGGACTTGGACCAGTCGATCAGCCGAAGGACGTCATGTACATCACCGTCATCCCTGACAATGATGACATCTACGCAAGGACAGTGAAGTTCATGGATACAGTGACTGATATCTATGAACGAATGCGTCTCGGTCGCCATATCCCATTCCCGGTGTCCACTGGAACTGCCACTCGATTCCGCGAGATTTACAAAGCGTACCAGCCACAGTTCCCATTCCAAGAACAACAACATCAACTGGTCAACTACACCAACGGACAGCTTCGAACCACACCTCCAAAATTGGCCTCCAGCGGACTAGACCCATTGGAAACTGATTCAGAAAAGTGGGCGGCGAGGCTGAAGAGGAAAAATAACGACTGTGAAGAGTTGACAAAGATGGGAGATGATTTCCTGGAGATTGATCCGATTCACGTCGTAGGAATACAAATTGCGAAGGACAAGAAGGCTAAACTTGAGAGATTGGCAGCAGAGAAAGCAGCAAAGGAGGCAGAACGACTGCAGGGTTCTAGCGGACAAGATATTGAGATGACAACACCGCCAATTCCAACTTCAGCATCCCAGCCTTCTACTTCACAGACACCACAACCATCCACTTCAAAAGCATCGCAGCCTTCTACGTCGAAGACGTCACAACCGCCTTCGTCGAGGAAACCTCAGCCGTCTACGTCGAAGGTTTCCACATCGAAGGTTTCCAGGAGAAAGGGTCGCAAGAAGAAGAGGTCTAAGAAATACAAACCATACAAGTTTGTTTTGAAGAGGAAATACAAACGTCCCTCAAATAAAAACGCTAAAAAGGCAACCCGCCCCACAATCCCTGTGTATCCCGAAGGCTTCTTCGAGCGAGAAGGAATCCTGAGAGTCGGAACTCCAAACGAACCAGTCAAAATCCCGCATACTGTCACGAAGACTGCCGAGTTTGAAAATATGACGAGGCTTTTGAGCGATGAGAATGGTTTCGTTAGGAAACTCCGATTCTACCTTGAGCAGATGGAAGATCTGGTTCATGCGACGTTGAATGAGAATGATGCTGCTTTTGACAGAAGTGGCTATCGATATCAGATGGCTGTGGAGGGAAGGTTGAAGCGGCAGAAACATAAGAGAGATGTTGAGGAGGAGCGGATCAGGTTCGAGGCGTCAAAGTTGGAAGATGAAGCTGGTGTTCCGGAGAAGCCAACCGATGAAGAAGTGATTCCAGAGCTGGTCATCGGAAACGATGTTCCTGGACCGTGGATCAATGACGAGTTGGAAGAAAAGAGACTCCAGAAGCAGAAGGAAAATGAACAGTATCCACCTGAAGGAGTGCAAGCACCATCTCCAGTTCCAGCTGGCATGATTCATATCCCAGAAACTTGTAAGTTATCAGATCTTTAAGCAAAAACTAAGGAATTTTATTTTTAGTGTCCGAACAAGAACGATCTTCCCAACCTTCTCTCGAAAACATCTTCGCTGATCCTACGGCGGTGGCACCCATCAATGCTCAGAACATTGTATGGAAGCAGAGAGACACGAGAGTTCCCAATCCGTTCCCTTCGTCGAACCAACCTCCAGTCACTTTCGAAGCTGCTGGCTCAGCTGACAACGATCCTCCCTCGACTCTTCCCCATGTCATCGTGATCTACATTGTCAATCCATTCTCGTACGGACCAGAAGGAAACTCCGCTTTGCACATGAGAATCGCCCTTCTCTCCTTCATCCGTGCATTCAACTCGATTGTCGGTCGACTACCGTACCAGAAGCGTCCACAAATCCAATTGGAAATCATTGGACAGGAGGCCTTGGATGATGGAGCGTTGGCGATTCCAGACTATTTCAACGATCCACAAGTTCCATTCGATCTTCTTCATGAGGATCCGTCGAGAATCGAATTGCCTTCTGAAGGGGATCATGAACAGATTGCCAGATCCTTGTCGGTTGCCGTCTACACTCACCCACGTGTGTTGACACCAGATGTCTACAAATCGGTATCAGCCAGATGCATGACAGCGTGAGTTGTTTTCTAATCTGAGCAACACTTATCTCTTTACTTTTTCAGCTTCGGCCCTGGAAGTCAACTCCTCAACACTATCACAAGCATTGAGAAGATTAACCAGGATGCATTCTACAGAATGTCAAAACGATCGAAAACTACACTCGACACTCTGGATAACGGCTACAGACATCCAGGAATGATGCCTCAGCAGCAGATTGAGCAGAAGAACTACATTTCCTATCGAATTCCATCCAACATTGTCTGTTTGGCACCTCCACCACCGGTGTATCAGATGGACGAGGACGGAAGACCGGTTGTGAATCAGTTGGATGAACAGACACTGTTCATTTCGTACTGTTTGGTTGGAACCGAATATTTGGTGGCCACTGCCACAGATGCTCAAGGAAAACTGATTGACAATGTGATTGCGAACATTAAACCGAGAACATTCAGCAATGAAGTTTATCGGTTCAAGCACAAGACGCAGATTCTCGATGGAATGGGCAAGCTGTGGACATTTATTTTGGGAGTGATGGCTTCGGAAACCAAGAACTGGAGATTGGTTGTTGGAAGACTCGGAAGAATCGGGCACGGAGAGTTCAGAGCATGGACACATCTTCTCAACAAGACCTCTCTCCTTCGATATTCGTCGAGTCTCAAGGACATTTGCAGTGCCTGTAGAAGCATGCCATCGGCCGTCGGAACTCCGGCGATTCTATCAGCTTGTCTGATCACTCTCGAGCCAGAGCCAAGTATTCGGATTATGCCAGATTTCCATCGAGTCGATGAAACCAGCAAGAAAAGTCAAATGTTCCAAACTCCAGGCGATCTATCGTGCACTCACATTCTGACATTCCCAGTTGGAACTGAGATTAATGTAAGTTTGAAGACAGTCTTCCCCAACACCAAACGTGCTTTTTTCAGCTCGAAGTCCAAGATCAGGCAGCCGACACTAAGGGCGAAGAGAACTGGGAGTTTGGAGACCTCGATATCATGGAGGGACTCGACGACGGAGATACTGAAATCATGAAAGATCTCGGACTCGAAACTCCAGGCAGTGCTGCCATCCGTCAGAGCGGTGGAGCTTCAATGTTCTTCAGCGAAGATTCTTCCAGTATCGAAATCCAAAATCAACCACTTGCATCTGGATACTACATCTCAACTGCGCCAGCGCCAGAACTTCCCACATGGTTCTGGGCGACGTGTCCATCTGCTAAGCGGCATTCTCCAGTGCATTTGAAATCGTCGTTGCACATTAATATTAGTGAAGTCAAGGTGAGCAGCAAAAATGTGAAGATTGTTTCTTTCTAATTCAATTTTTTTCAGAATGATGACATCGCAATGGAATCAGCAAAGGAAAAAGAAAAGGAGAAGGAAGAAAGGGACATTCATCCACTGGAGTCTCGTCAAACCGAAGAGGTTCTCCGTCACGTCCTCGAATCCTACAACGCTCTCTCCTGGTTGAACGTGGATCGCGCCACCGGAGAGCGATACAGTTGTCTTCCAATCCATGTCCAACATCTGCTGAGACTCTACCATAGTGTAGCACGACTGCTTGCCAAGCCGCCCGAGAACTAGTTAGCCATCATCCATACTGTTTAGCTCTCACCTCCATTTTCCCGTTGAATCTCATCCATATTAGATACCTCTTCCTCTCTCCCCACAAACCGACCTTTTCCTCAGAATGATCTACATGAAAAACAATCGAGAAAGTCCAAATATTTTTGATTCATATCTCATGATGCATTTATACCTGTTTCTGCTTTTCCCCCCATTAACCTGTCATGTTACCCACCTTTCCCTCCTCTCTAGGACGCTAACTATTGATTGTTTCTTCTCTAGAATTTCAGAATAGACGTGTGTTTGTGGGTATCATGCTCTTTCCCCGTCCTCTCCTTCACATCCGGGTCGTTTCTTTCTACACTATTCAACCTACTTTGTTTGGTTCACAAAACTGTTAAAACATACAAGTCAGCCCCCTTCTAATCTTTGTTACAAACTATATTTTTGAGGTATTATCAATTCTTTCATTTATGATTTTCCTTCCCCTCAACTTTGTTCTATGAACGATTGATAATTTATTTTTGTTCATGTTGCATACAAATTATATTAATTAGAACAGATATCCCTATCGGCTCTGCAATCAGCATTCGGAGCAGCTAGAAAGAGTCTTCCGTTGTGACATACACACACCTGAGTCTGAGGACTGCCTCTGCCATCAGAGCGGGCCAGCTTTTCCATGTAAATTGATGAGGATTCCAAACGGATTTCTCCCTGAAATTTTCAGATTCCAAATCCAAGCGAATCTTTGAAAACCCACCTGCTTCGAAGAAATGGAAATATCCAATAAAGAATTGACGGAAACTTCTCCAGCTGCAGCCAATATCTCAATATCCTGGGCAGCATCCACGGAAACACTTCTAGTAGGAGATTCTAAACGGAGCGGAGAATCTGGTTGTGGACGAACCGACGAAGTCTGGATGGCTCCTTCGAATACACTTCCCCCGTCATCTGAAGAACAAAACGTTGATTAATAGTTTTTGGATGTCAGTAAATCACCTAGAATCCTTAAGTTCTCAAGCTTCAGTCCAATCTCATCGGAATCTGCGAAGAACAGCAACTTCTGATCCTCGTCGAAAACTTCGAATCTTTCGCACGTCACTTGAGCTTTTCCTTCTGGCATCAGAGAGAATTTCGATGCAACGTCGCCACTGGGTTTTCTGGCTTGGATGTTCACACCTCGGAAGGAGTCGACGGTTAGGGTTTCTTCCTGGAAAATTAATATTTGGAACAGGTTAGGGAATCAACTTTGGAGATTGAGGAGATGACAACTCGTTCAGCCTTTTTTCAAACTCCGAACTTCTTTCCCCATCTGACAATCTACATTTCCGAATTTCTATTCATGATTTTTCTCTGAAAAATGTCGTCCCAACTTGACGGACCGCTCGACAAGGATGCTTTGAAAACAGAGCCTCGTCTCTTTTTGAAAAGATTCGCTTGTTCAATTATATTCCAACTAAATCAAACTCACATCCAGAGTGCTCAGCTTCGAAAAATGAACCGGTCTATCAAACTGAGCTCTTCCTTCAACCCGGATTCCATCCTCTTCAATCTTCAATGTTCCTATTCCATCTGGCGAGAAGTCGAGCACCGACATTATCCAAAAAGTGAGCGAGAGATTCAGCACGATTCCAATGGCAAGAATCAAAATGAACGTGTAAAGGAATCGCTTTCGCCAGCCGTAGATCCCAACTCTGAATTGAAAACATCAACTCTTTGATAAGAAAGATGAAGAATATGACCCACCTATAAATATCCGCATCTGCGACGGGTTTGGTGGTGGAATGAATGACAGTAGTTTGAGATGGATATGCTTGAGAATGAGAGTAAGACGCCGGATATGTGCTGATCGGTTGAACCATCGTCTGATGAGACACCCCTCTCGACAAACTTTGCTCATTTCGAGACCATACCGGCTCATCGGATGGTCCCATCGCGTAGACCGGATAGCCCCGCATTTCGACAGAACCAATCGATGTCAACTGATTTTGAATCAAGGAGAAAGGGAGACAAGAGTCGTTGGCAAATGGAACAAGAGTGTAATAGGAGAGATTTCTAGGATCAGAGAGAAGAAGGCCGCCGTGGTGGTGGCTGGATGGATTCTCTTCGAGGAGTTGTAATAGTTCGTCAAAAGAGAGAAATGACAAAGTATTCAGCATGTCACAGCGAAATTTGATGATGCTTGATGGGTGGTTTCTCATGTTGTGATTGATGCTTTTTACAGCTTCCGGCTTTTTGACAGGTGCCGAAAATTTAAATTTGAGGTCTTTTGGTGGCTGAGAGGCTAGTGAAGAGAATGAGAATTGTTCATTTCATCTGGTTAGAGTTATGTAGGTCCGGTTCAGTTTCTTGTGAAGCAAGATTTATTTACAATTTTGAGAGGAAGATGAGTGAATGAATACCTCTGAAAACGAAAGCCACCGTATTTGTTCTTATAAACCGGCACCCCTTCCTGGCATCTTCACCAAATTTATCTCGATTCCTGTACCAGTTATGAAGAAGTTGTCAATCATCAAAATGCTGACACGGAAGACGAAACAAGCCGAAAAAGTGGAAAACGAAACGTTTCTGATCCCACACATAGAGTTTTCAACAAGTTTTCAATCATTCTCGTATCTGGATCTCAAAAAAACTTCTGAAAACTGTTTCAGTCATCACAGGATCAACATTTTCTGAAATCTTCCCACATTTCCATGCAACAGAAAAGAGTGCTTTCCCAAACTATCTGAAACTCCCTCCTAATTGTTTCGGTTTCTCACACCAATTCCACCTGAGTCTCCATGGAGCCCATCCTATTTTCAACTCATTTTCTCTTCACATAAAGATAATGTCAGGCAATAAGTTTTTTTTTCGTTTTTTTCTCCTCTCGACTGCGAGTCCCTCGCGCCACGAAACACATACATATAAATCAATAGCATTAGATATGCCGTCTCCCTCTTATTCTGTCTATTTCTCTGCCACTTGGAAACTTCAACGTTTCCATGTCTCACCTCACGCTATCTCTTCATCCTGGTTTTGCGTCTCGTGTCTTCTGTTTTTTTGTTGTCTTTCCTCCAAAAACTATTTCTCTAGCTCTTTCTCGTCGAGCACTCTCCATCACTCTCGACCTTCGCCGCAAAAATCGACCGATGGCTTCAGTCGTGGCCTCTCGGGGGCCCGGGGTTGGCGCCGCGGCTGACGAAGCCCCAAAATGGGCCTCAACCTTCCGGTTCTGAAAGAGTGGTAAGTCAATATTTCCTTCTTTTCTCATTCAAAAGGACTGTTTAAGCCGGAAGTTACTCGTCAAACCGTCTACAGTATAAGATTGGTGCGACAGGTGCATTTACGAAACCATTGGATCAATGGCGATTTGCTTCACCCTCTTCCACGACAAGGAGTTCGTGGCCCCATATTTAACCAAACAGAAAAGAGATGATCCGAGTGATGCTTCATGCACACGGTATGTTGTGTTTTGTACACTATCCAGATCGAATTCTCAATATTCACATATCGATAAACTTACAGATCGAGTTTTGTTGGCAAGAATGATTAAGAGCAAACTGCGTATCTATGTGGATCCTTGGAACGTCTGAGGTTCAGGCCCTCGACCACGCACACTAGCTTTTCTGCTTTATTATAACTCCGGGAGTTCAACGAATGGTCATCCTGGGATCGCCTGCTAAGATGTCACTGATAGAAAGTGAGATTTTCCCAGGTGTCCAAATCCAAAAAACCACACTCTCTGTTTTTCAGGTTCGGATGACCCTGCAACATTGAGGATTCGGAAAATGACCCAATGTTTAAGTCCTACTAATCTGCTCTCTGCTGCAAATAACAAGTATAAAAATGAGTATTGTTTAATTGAATGCTTTATACCAGAATGAGAAACAATGAATGCTATCCAGTGGGAACCAATCGGTATTCCTTTTTTTTCAGATGATTCATCTCGGAAAAATGCTTTCCGATGAGAATGTGAAAGAACAATTGCACTTTTCATGTGACGAAAGGGATAGAGAACAGACGTTTGTCACAAGATTCCACATTTTAGCTTCGATCGGAATAGTGTAATAAAAATGTCAACATCTTTCGTTTTCTGCAAACCGATTTCTGGTTGTTCGATTCAAATGACGAATCGTCAAGAAGATTAAATACAAGGGTTACGTCTTGGTTAAAACATCATTCTATGGATACCAGGAAAATCCGGATGAGCTTGACGTGCATCGCGAATAGAGCTTCGTGAGAAAATCGCTCAGGTTTCGAAACAACTTTTGAAAGAGAGTGTTTTCAGTTTTCAATAGACTCAAGGGAGTTGGGTGGATCAGTTACGAACAATGTCATTCCATATCGGGGTGGTGGTGAAAAGAAGTCATCAGTACAATTTTTCGAAAGGTCTCATTGGTCTCATAGGACAGACAGAAATTCCTATGCAGGATGATACTTTTTGATTGTTGTTGTCTCTCTGCTATTTAATTCTTCAATTTCATTCTGAATGATTCCAGAGAGATAAAGTGAGATTATTTTCAGTAAGTTCCTTCCCACCGCCAACTCGATACGGGCTTCCCTGAATGTGTGATTCTAGATTAATCAACGTACGGAGAGGTTCTAAACCTTTCCCACTCACTCAAAATAATAATCTCAGCATACCTAAACCAAGTGAATAGTCTTGGAAGGGTGCAATCATCTTAACGGGACGATGAGTAAAGTCATGGAAAATGGCACTATCGTTTACGTTCTCGTAAATCGTCTTCTCACTAACACCAATAAGCTTCATCTTCTGAACGAAATCAACTGCATACTTTGGTCGCACCGTCTACGATGCTGACCAAAACCTTTGACTTCACTGAGCTCATCTCCAAAAACAAACTCTGTGGTCATTCTGGGTTCTCTTTTCCTCAAATCGTCACCCTAATTTTTTTTTTCTTCCACCACAGTTACACAAGGACGTGCTTCCATTTGACGCCCGATAATGTTCAATGGATGTTGCTCTTTCAACGAATGGACATCCGGATGATTATTTTCCCACTGTCAGATATTGATTGATTCCTATGATAATAATGTTTCCGATAAATGTTTCTCAAGCAAGACACTGTTATTATCAAGAGAAATCGAATCGATTTCGCTGAGTACTTGCCTGAGTATCAAATGTCGATATGACTCAGACACAACGAGAGGGAGGCACGAAGCATTCGAATGTCTAGATCCTCTCTCCGGAACACATTATTTCTTCTTGTTTGCGAGACCTCTCTCGCGCTCTCTCTCCGTCTCACCCGTAATCGATTCAGTTTACGCAGACGGCCTCGTCATTCTGCTGTATAGCGATTGAACATTGGTCACTTGTATGGTCCAGACTTTCCGCGCTGTTTGAATATCTGGGTTTTGAGATTCAGCCAGATTTGTTGTATTGATAAAATTCTACAATTGCAATCACAAGTTCTATCTTCACTCTTCCGTGTTTTTTTGTCTTTTTAGCTGTTCATTTCTCAATATCATCATCCTTTTTTCAGACAAATGTTCTCATCCACTGGGATTAACCTATCGAGCATTTCTGCTCGATGAGCGCTTGCGTTGTGGCCTCTGTCCCACTTGGTTGGATTCAACCCGCATCAATGTCACTTTTTCGCCTCAAAGTTCGAGAATCGGACGTGGCGAAAAGTGCGTTGTCGTCGCTCACAACCCCCAGCAACTTCATTCGATGCACCACGGAGCCAGTGTATTGGATGTCGTTCTCAAGGAGGAAGGCGGATTTCCAAAGTTCGGGACTACGAACGGAGGCGTTCTTTCTCCCGCCCTCACCAACAACATCTTCAAGGGCGTTACACTCGATTGAAGAACAACGAATGGTCATTCAATTGGGGATCCATTCACGCCATCTTCAATGTTTTCATTTTCCATGTTCAGGAAGATGAACAAGGAACTCAAAACCCCAGTCACTAGTTGACGCGCGGTTTCATGAACCTTTGAAGACGGCGAGCCATCAAGATGTCAATCCCGCTCCGTTGTATCTTGATGATGGCGTGGCCTTCTGGCCACGAAGGCATTTGAGTATGCCACCTTACAGTGAGTGATCAATTCAGGAATATAACAAAAACTTTATTATGTTTCCAGGTACTGACTTCAGTCTGTAGGATGATGCGGCTGACACGATTGTCACTGCAGCCTCGGGTGCAGAACCTTGTTTCAGCACAAGGTGATGTCTTGCTCGACGTGTGAGTTCGAAGACATCTTCTACCTAACTCACCCCCATCTTTTCAGCCAATACTGCCCGGGATGAGCAACGGAGGACATGAATACAAATTATTCATGAGACTGTGGTCCATGTGCCACTTTCTCGCCAAAAAGCTCCATGATGTTTTGAATTCTTTTTCAACTCAAAACTCCTATCGTCTAAGACGTAGCATCTCAACCCCTGATTCTGGCTTCGGACAAACGAAGCGAAGCTTCAAGGACTTGTTCACAAGGTAATCATAAAAGAGTTCAGATTCATCTAACCATCCTTGTTTCAGAGCAGTAACTTGAAGAGCAAAAAGAGGAAGAGCCTCATCGAGCAGAGCCCATTCGAGTCGCCACCGCCGACGTCGACACAACCCCTGTGATGTTCGCATGAATAGTCGCTTATGACCTCTCACAGGATCAATGGGACATCGGGAATGTTCGAGAATCGAACCCAGATGCCATCCCACCCAACACGCACCGGAAACCAAGTAACAGTTTTTGGATCGGCTACAATTTTATACCATGGAAGACGGAACGAACGTCTCACCGACCATCGGAAAATCGACAAGTATCATTGATTCTTCCGGACGGGGATCGACTGAAAGTCTGGGATCCAGACCTGACGACCGCCCCACAAACATCCGTATACCATAACCGAAAAGGTGGTAGGATCTGAAAGGAGATTAACGAATGGTCATCCTTTCAAACCAATGGCGACAATTCTGAAATAAACCGACTACATGCGATATACCTGGAACTTCCAGTCCTTCAAATTCGTAAGTTTGATTTCATACAAAACTCTGCTGAACAGCCATCTCCTTTCAGATCTCCATGATGGATCAACAATTTTCTTCATTGCCGTTTATGTGGATTAAGAGCTTTTTGCTGAACATGTCAACGAGAGCCAACGATTTCGTGGACGCAAAGTTTTTTGGCCCCACTTGCAAGAAATTTGCAGTCTGGACAATTCTCTGGCACCTCGACATCCTCTCATGACCCACCCAACCCCGCTGATCAATTTTAAATTGAATGACTGTGTGACTGAACACAATGCCCCTAAGCTGGAAAGCATGCTTCCAACTGGGTCGACGACGTCGGAGGCAGGCCGGCATACAATTCGGCTTCAAATTATACAGTGGAGTCTTTTTCAGTATCAAATAATACATCTCGACGAGCTCTTTTTTCCTATATAATAGGGGCCGGCATGAGGTTCAGTAACTGGCCGCGGGCCGCGCTAGAGTAGCGAATTTAACCAAATTTGTTGCTCTAGTCCGCCCGCGGGCAGCTACTTTCTAGAGAATGGTGTGGGCGGGGAACGAAACTCCGATATATGACGGGTACCATTAGAATGACGGGATTCTCAAGTGCATTCCCACAATTTCCGAATATCAGGTCGACCGGACATTCGGAAACTGTGGGAATATATTTGAGAATCTTGTCATTCCGATGGTACCCGTCATATATCGGAGTTTCGTTCCCCGCCCACACCAGTCTCTAGTCAGTAGCTGCCCGCGGGCGGACTAGAGCAACAAATTTGGTTAAATTCGCTACTCTAGCGCGGCCCGCGGCCAGTTACTGACCCTTATGCCGGCCCGTGTTATAAAGGAAGGCAAGAGCTCGTCGAGGTGTACTTCTGAGACTGATACCTGATTCTATCTTAGATTGACACCGAGTTATCTGCCTGCCCCCGACGTTTGACCAAAGCTGAAAAGCTGAACAAAAAATGTTTCTTATTCGTCGGTAGTAGAGGTCTACTAACTGTTTGCTGAACATGGCAACGAGCGCTAAAAATGATCGTAAACGCAAGTCTGCGAATCCCACTGGCAAGAAATTTGCGAAGTTTTACTGACTCCCTCGTCCCTCATCGCAGCCTCTCAACCCCATCACCACCAACCGTCCCATTCCATTGACTGATTTTCACTCAACTTATTTGTGTCTCTAAATCACTTCCCCCGAAGCTGAAAAGCTTCAGAATCCTCTTTTAAGTGTAACTGAGGAGCAAACCTGAAAAATAAATCTTGTCAATTGGAACACTTTTTTCGGTTTTTTTTCAGGATTTTCTGTGTCTTATTTGTGGCTGCAGACATTTCAGGGAAGTCATATGTCAAGGAAGAATTATTATGTTCAGAATAGCATTACAAGCTATGAGCTGTCTTCAAACATGATTCAAAGCAAAGAATCTTTATAAGCATTGGTCAAACTATGATCTCTAGAGAAATCCAGTGCGACAGGAAACTCTAAGACTCTCGAGAATCATGAAGATCTGATAGAAATGGCTGAACAGAAAGGTCTGAAAAAGAAACAACATGGTCATTCTTCGAGTCTCGTTTCAAGGAGATCCTGTAACATTTTCTTGTGACAGGATCCTGAAAGTACCAACTTATGTTTCACGGAATATTTTTATAGCTTGAGGCTTTTGCGTTTTGTAATTGTTGCAGTCCTCTCCATGGATGATCTTTCGGATGAAATTCAAAGAAAACCAGTTTCAGAAGTCACTGATCAAAATTTTTGATCGTCCTCGAACATATACTCACAACGATTCTCACCAGGAAAACATCTGATAAGAACATCTACCAAACATAAATTATTTTCGTCTGAATGTAAGAACTCTGAACTTTTTTCTCTGGCTGATGAGCTCACCATATTCTCTTCTAATTGACCTAATTAGTTCATATTGTCGAATGCATAATAACCGGCCCGACCGCTTTCTCCACCGACCATCTGTCCTTCATTCGTCTCCACTCAACAACGGGTCCTCCCCATAGTGCCACTTCTGATGTTTGTCGAGGATAGATAAAGGACCACCTTAGTATTGGCTGCTTCTCCAAGGTCACCATACTATCTTTCCCGGCACCTGACCGAACGACCCAATAACCTCCCCTTCTCTCTCCCTCGAACCGGCATAAAGAACCATTCCGTTCTTCTTGCAATTTTTTTGTAACGCTCTAACCTTCATCTTTCAGATTCTCCCCCTCAACTTCGGTAATGTCTTCCTAAGACGGTTGTCTTGAAAGACAAACAAACGTGTTAATGTTCTGATGAATCTTAATCTTTCGGAAATCTGTAGAGCGCAGACTGTCATTTGAAAAGATAGCTTGTAAGTTGATCAGGTAAGAATCAAGAAAGTATTATTAAATCAGCTGATGATCCTTTCAGAACATCGATTGACCCAGCGTCAATCCTCCAAAAATCGCATTCAATGTTTGAGAATCAAACGGATCGATGTATCGTGGTAAGACAAGCCACTGAACCGAAATGTCTCACGGTCCGGACTCAAATTGTCCGTTGATGTGATCTGGATATACATTATCGTCACAATCATCGGGAGTTTCAAATCAACTCGTGTTCTGTTGTTCTAGTGATTTTGTAGATTGTAGATTGTTCTTTTTTCTCAAGTCATACATCCCATCAGGACCCAATTTTGATCCATGTACACCGTTTTCTCGCATCTAATCATCAATCAATAATCACTGAATCTTGGTTGATGCTGGATAGCCACACTACCTTTTACCTTTTTAATTATTTTTTATGCACATAGTCTGTTCTTAAACCTTTTGAATAATTTGTATTAACTTAGTTTGATAGATTAGCTTATTCTCGATTAGTAATATGAAACTAATCCGAATCATTCGGTAAAGTCTGATAATCAGACACAGAATGATTCATAAAGAAATTCGGAGTTCAACGAATGGTCATCCGAATTTCGTCCAAATACCCAGTCTTCCCCTGAACCTGCCGGCCCTTGGAATGTTTCGTTTCGTTCTGTATTTAACCGCGTCCCAAATTTCACAGTTCAATAAAGTTCTTAACTGTGGATCACTGTTTTCAAACTATCATGAATGAGAATTTTCAGATTGAAACATCAATAACACCAGCAGTTTTCTCTGTCGGTACTTCCTCTAATAGACCGGTACCACTTACCACCAATTTCGCCAAATTTATCTTGGTTCCTGTAACAGATCAGAAGAAGCGGTCCAGTAACAAAATGTTCCTCATGTTTTGCCCATTTTCGAAAATGTCTTACTTTTTAATATCGCAGCCCTTTCATCTAAACATTTATCTAAACCAGCATTCTCTCTCAACAATGTTGAACCTTTTGCTCTCAAGAAAAGATCTTTGTTCCACACCTCTCCCTTCCAAAACCTTGCTCCAGGTCTTTGTTCATTCATCGATTTTCCTGCTGCTCCAACCAACCAGTTCGTTTTTTCGTGCCTAGTTTTCAATTATTCATTTGCACTTCACTTCCTCACTCCAAAGTCCTATTACTTCCTGTTGTTAGCTTTCCCATGGGAAATTTAGGTTTGCAACAAAAAAGTGAAAAGTCAAATGTCCAATACTTCAGTACAAAAACAACGGAGAAAATCAATGCATACGAAATGGGAATTCAGTTATTTCTTCTTCTTTCCGAAACATCCACCCATCATTGAGTATCCACAGCCGCCGCCTGGAAAAAAGGGGAGTACTGTAGAAGATAAATTAGGGTAAACTGGCACAGGAACATGTTTGATGTCAGAAAATCATGCTTTCAAAATTCCTTTGACATCTTGAGACTTTTTCGTATGTCAAAAACCACTCACCAAATCCACCGTAACCGCCACCACCAAACATTCCATATCCTCCATATCCGAGACCGTATCCACCCATTCCGTATCCACCGTAACCACCACCGTATCCACCATAACCTAAACCATAACTTCCTCCAAAAAAGCCTCCGTATCCTCCGCCACAGCCCATGCCTAAATGAAAGGGGCAACTGACAGTGAAGCTGAGCCAAAGTTTAAGAAAAAAGTACCTAATCCAAGTCCGTATCCTCCGAATCCGAAACCGCAAGCGTGTACAAGAGTGGGTAGTAGAAAAAGAATAGAGAGAAGTATCGAACAATTCATGTTTGAAGTTTCTGGATGATCAGAATCATTGAACCCAAAAAGAATTGCCTTTTATGGTGAGATTCAGGGAAGAACCAGATTCCAATGGAGCCAGAAGAGCTCTTGAAGCACGATGTCATTCCAGAAAGCGATCGCAAATATTTGTAGTTTTCGGCGGAAGAAGAGTCAAAATAACAAGTCGAAAGTGTCGATATACTTCAATTGTGTTTATTTTTATTTTTGTCGTCGTTGTGACCCGAATTTGTCATTTCAAACAAATGAAAAACGAGAGAGAAAACGAATGGAAGACAAGCACAGATGGGGAAGGGCAAGCAAAACTATTATGGAAATAGAGAGAGAGACCCACTGGAATGAGAGGGACGAATGGAATCACCCGAAGCAGAAGGAAGAAGAATCATGAAGAGGTAGAGAACACGTTATTACAGATGAGTGCTGATTAGGGAGATCAGTTTGGGAGTTGCTCGAAGGAGAGGAGTCGAGATTCGCCGATGGGTTTTGCTGTGTAGAGGGGTCCTTGGGAATGGGTTACTGTAGATTCATCGAGTTGGCACACTTTTTGATGATACATCCGACGTTGGAAGGCGCATGTCCACATGATGTAGAAGGTCTGGAAATAGAGAGTTCAGTTTCAATTCGGAAAAATTATCAGGAGACTCGCTATAGAACGTTGTGAAAAACGGAATCGAGTTTCAGTATGGGACGGGTATCATCGGAAAGATGATAACCGTCATATATCCTATCCCCTGTTCACATCATTCCTCAATCAGTTACAGTGAGAACCACGAGATCCTTATTGGTTTGCCTACCTGTCCAGCCAACAGCACTAGAAGAACAGCAATGACGCAGAACAACGCCGGAGTTTGCGAGAAGCAGTCAGCTGGATGAACTGGTCTGTGGGAGTGCTGAAAGTGTAACTGATTGTTTATAGGATTACGGTAGTGTAGAGCTCACCTTGTTTGATGCCTTCAGAGATTGCTGTGCATCACAGTCTCCTTTTTCCTTTAATACGACACTGTAGCAGCAGACGATGTTATCTGATGCATTTGCTGTTGGACGCTGCTTCTCGAGCTCCACATCAGCCCATGAGCAGGAAATGACTGAAAACTGAGAGTTGAGAGGGGCAAGGTTAGAATATGATGTACCAGTTCCGCATTGATTCAACGACAGATGCCTCTCTTCACACTTTGGGATGTTTGCTTCTGGAACCTTCAGATAGTCGTTGCACTTGTTTGCACAATAGACAGTCCGCATCAGGTCTGCATTTGAATATCCGATTTGCAGAGACAAAAGAAGGATCGGGAGAATGGAATGTACCATGTCTGTCTGAAAATGAAGAGATGAAAAGACTGAACAACAGAAAGGGCAGAGGAAGGAAGTGACTGGCTGAAAACAACGCGAGTGGCTTATGAGGAACAAGGAAGGATGTGAAACCATAACAGAAAAAGGGCGATCCATTTAGGACGGCATCACGAGAAAGAATCCGGATTGTGCTCTGGTGTCTTATAGGGAAAGAAGAAGATGGAAATTCAACATGTCTTGAGGCACAGAAGTTGAGAGAAAGAGGAACGGGATCGAAAAATGCGCATGTGATTGGTAATTTGCAAAACAAAGGGCTTCTTTTGGAAAATTAGAAAGCGAAAATAATCTCGTCACTTTTCGAAATGATCAGAAACTGAAATTCCTCATAGAGAAAGTGTTTCTGAAAAAGGATTAGTTTTTGGGGAAATGTCAGTGGTTTGATTCTGATAATCGAATTTGTGATCCGTAAACTGAAAACCTGTAATATTGCTGCACCTCCCTCACTTCACTTTGAGAGTGTTTTTAAGAATTTTAGGTCCTCAAAGTTGGCGAGGAGATGTAGCAGGACTTCTGTAGCATTACTTCAACTGGAAACTGGATCAAAAAAGTACTGAACTCCCAACTATGACAACGATGTTATAATAAGAACCTGACTGTGGGAATTTAAACTTTGGACCTTCGCATTCATTTCCAAGAAATTTATATTCCATTTTCCCAGACTCGCTTCCACACTTTTTGCAAACATTGACAGAGGTCTTTTTGCAAATTTTAAAGTCTAAACTATCTCATCAACCAATCCAGAAGGACTAGTAGAGAAAGCCAGAAAGGAAAAATCACGATGACTTCCAAAAGTGAAACTCTAAAGATTGGTTTCGCAAGCATACCAAGAATTGCTCTCACAAAAATCAAACCTCCATTCATAACCCCATTCACGAGTGAATCTATAATAGCCCAATCTAGTCAAAACCTTAAACAACTTCCTCCCTATCTGTCAGATTACCTTATGATGACGACGGTGGGTGAGTTCCTGCAGCCTACCTCTCTTCTTTTTTCTCAAAGCTATTGATGCAAAAAACAGAGATACCTAAGACAAATCTGATTATCTCATGCTTTTCTTTGAAAGTAAGATCCTCCTCTCAACGTATTTTTAGCAGGGCAACAAGAGAAAATTAGTTTGTTATGTGGAGGCGAAACTTTTATAAGGGAGCAAACATGAGAGGAAGTAAAAGGGGGAGGAAGTCTTTGGCCTTTGATTACAGTAATGGAGATGGAATATTCAAGAGTGATGTTTTCTGATTTCCACTTGACGAGACTAGACAAGAAAAAGGGCTTGAAAACTCATAAACTCGTGTTTTGTTACTTCCGTTTTCCTAGTATTGAAAAAACATAAGAAGATAAACCGAAAATCTTTCCATGAACTAAGAGAACGCAATAATCCGCTCTGAGAAGCGCAACAAACTACAAATTCCCAAAAAGGGGAAATCAGAATAGACGAAATACGAGCCAACAATGAGAAGATGAGAATGTCTGGGCACACATAAACGGAGGGAATCTCTAGACAGAACGGGGGAAAAGTTCATTTCCGGGTTGTGTGCCGAGACTACGGAAAATTAGAATAATATTTATGGGGCGGAGGAAAGAACTGATAATTGTTCTCTGAACAGCGGAAGAGTGCCAGACGAGGAACAAGAATTCACATGATGCACTGTTGTTACCTAGAAATCGAGAGATGGGGTTTGAATAGAGATCACGAAGAATATGGAAATGGGGGAATGGTGAATAGTGAACTGAAAACTGACACAGTATTGCAAGCTACTGTAAATTTCGAAGATCGATACTCTCAGAGACAGTTCATCAAGCTAGGTACTCGAGATTGTGTTGGCACCTCTGTAGAAGATTACTGTAACTTTCTGAACTAGGATGCAAGCCGTTCACACCAGATACTCTACTATTCTTTCAACCATTCCTCTGAAGCAGAAACGAACAATTGACCTTGAGAAAAGAACAACACTGTTGGATGTATCAATAACAGAGTAATAATTACGATGAAAAAAAGAGAGAGAACGAACAGGGAAGTAGAAAAAGAGCGAACACAAATACAAGAGGCAGAGTGAACACACATCTGAAAAAAAACGAGTGAGTGTTTTTTAACGGCCTTTGGGCTGAAAACGGCAGTGAATTAGGTCCGACGAGACAAGAAAAGAAGAGACAGACGTTATTAGGGAAATAGAAGAGAATTGGGCAAGAAAAAGGGAGAAAAAGATAGGCGGACCGGAACCCGGAACTGCTCTCGGCTCCTTCGAAGCAGGAACTTTGGTGTGCTAGGGGGAAGGAAAAGAGAGAAAACGAGGAAGTGGATGTGAGCCAGTAGCATAAAACGGGGGAGAAGCAGAAAAATAGAAAAAAAAGAGAGATATTTCTGTTTCTGTGGGGCAGTTTAGGGAAGGAAAATAATGAATTCGATGGAAACAAATTGGCTTGGCTATGAAAGTCGTAAAATGTTGGTGGTGTCTCGTAGCACCAGGAAGTTCCGGAATAATGAAATCATTTCTTGATTCCTCTTTTCTGAAAGGACAAAATTATAACATAAGATGATGTGATAATCGGATGTTTTCTGGAAAACAAGAATCCGAAAATAATGATGATGTGAAAAAGGAGAATTCCAGAAAAATACCATGAGATTATGAATACCTCATTAATGGGGGTTTGCAGAGTTTTTTGCAGAGCTCTTATTTAGTTTTCAGAACACATTTGTTCTGAGAAACTGAAATATCGTAAGTGGCGTCATGTTTCGAAATTCACACTTATTATTGTGCCTGGAACGTGGCTGGGACGGTGAGAAAGGTGAATGAATATCGAGGAAGGAATGACTGAAAATAAAAGATGGCGTTCCTCTGACAGGACTACCGTTGTTCTCATTTTTCCAACGACTCCTATAGTAATTTATAGATCACCAATTTGAAACATCTTCCTTCCTTTTCATATGCAAAACCAGAAGATCAAGATGCTCATTATTCCTTAAATTCTCAGAACCAACCACTATAACATTTCCTAGAGTAGCTTCCCATGCTTCAACGCTCACTTCCTTCCTCGCCTCCCTGCAAATTTCAATACTCGCAAATCAACACATCACAATTTCTCTCCCAGGCCAACTTTAAAAGCAATGACTACTTTGAGTTGTATTTCTCGAGAAGCCATCTCAATTTTAAGAAATCTCTACTAATAGAGGGGATGAATATTTTTTGAGTCATTCATAATATCTTCCTTTTTTCTTGTTTTTCCTTCAACCACCCGTACTCCTCTTATGTTTTTACTTCCTTTTTCAGCACGTTCTGCCCATTTCTTCTTGCCGCTTGACGAGTGAGAATAATTGCATCGGAGCGTGAATTCCTCTGTGAAGAGAGATGACCGAAAAACAGGAACCCTATAAAAGACTCTCTGAAAAGAGCCGGAAGTTATCGAGCAGTTGAACATCCATCACTCTGGGTAAAAGCGAACGGAGTGATGGGATCACTGGGGAGTTCTTCTCTCTATTTACTCTGAGAGATCAAAGACTCAAAAACCAGATGTTTATCAACAAAAACGGTTCTTCTGTGTTTCAATGGGGCTTTCTGAAAATCAGAAGTCTGTGTACTTGGGTGGAGCAGGAAGCAGGAAGTATTCTACAGCGGATTTATTTCGGGGTTTTACGGCGAGAGAGAAATCGGAGCTCAGAAGAGCTTTGATCAGTGACAAAGCAACTTACTTTGGGAGTAGAGAGTCAGATTGCATCTGAAAGGAGTGACTAGTAGGAAAGAGGCGTCAAGGAATTGAGTCAAAACTGAAAGTAGTGGAGATGAGGGTCTGAAAATCTTCTTGTCTGGAAAATGCGATTTGAAGGGGGTATTTGAAAAGTTCATAATTTGGTTTACTGTACCGGCGCGGTAACTTTAGCCTCATTTATCCCGATCCCTGTAAGATATCTGAAATCGTTGTCAACTAATAAAATGTTTATATCAAGATCAGGTACATTTTGTTAGTTAACCACTTTTTGACATCTTTCACGGGGACCGAGATAAATCTGAATAAACTTACGGTACATTACAGTAGATTCATTTTCGCCAACGCAGCAAACTCTAACTGCTCCGAAAGTTTTCTATAGGCTTGTGATTCCTCGACTCACCTGACTCATTCTCAAAATCTCTGAATATTCACCAATTAGAATTAATCGCTGCTTTTAAAAGTACACCTCATTTTTGATCATTGATTTCCTCTCCTCTTTTTTTGTTTCCCAAATAAAAAAGTGCATCCATGGATAACTTCCCACTTCCAACCAATCCCTCTATTCATGCAACAATCTCTATTTCAGAGGATTTGTGTAAAAAAAAACGCACAATACATTGAATTCAGAGAGAACTCTGGTCACTGGAAAATGTCACTCTCCCGTCCAGCTGTGGCTCATAATTCATTTCCAGTTCTCTCCCTTCTTTTACTCCTCGAAAACTATGTTTCATTCCGAAGTTCTAAATTTCTCACCCGGAAGAAATCAACGGAAGATCAAATCGAAGAACGGTTGCCCGTCCAGTGTATGCTTATTCACACATTTCTCCTCCGTCACTATTGTTCATTTGCACACAAATAACAATGGGATGGTCAAAACGAAGAAAAAGCGCTGGGTGGAGGAGAGGAAGTTTCGTGTTACGTGTACCTCCAGAAAGAGTCAACAAGAGAGCCACGTGGAAAGAGAGAAATCAAAAGTGTTGGCTGAAATCGGAGAAAGTTGGAAAAAATCAAAAAAGCGACCGGAAATTGACTCGCCGCCGCCCGGGTTATGGTCAAACCCTGTTGAAACAGAAACACATTTTGGGTGTCGGGTTACGGTATTGGATTACACTCAGACATCTCTGTTCTTTTGAAAGTCTACAAGGATCAGACACTTTTAACATATAGTCGGGATAAAGCAGAACACACATAGACGGATCGAAAAGAGACGGTCAATCCGGAATAATTGGACATGGATACAATTGGATGGACTAAACTACGAATGAAGAATATCCCCCTTATTTTCTTATAAATATTTACACAGGCTAAATGAACTTTTGGGAAATGCTTTGCAAGGATCCTAGTTTCTGAAACTCAAAGCTCCGAAACCTGAGAATTCAAACAAAAATAGTTGGGTGTTTAAACTCTAACTATGTTATTTTCAGACTCCTCCGTCATTTCCGTTTCCTGAAACGAAATCAGACAGGTGTTGAAAATAGCCTGTCTGAAAACTTCAAGATGTTTCTACATGTTTCCAAAAAGAGAAGGCCTACTTTTGATCCCAAAGTTTAATTTCTAAATTCTACAGATCATCAAGAACCATGCGAGTAGTCCAGAAACGTGTTCTCCAAACGAACAGCGGAGAATTTGGTTAACAGATTTACATGAATGGCAAACATCCCTCCCACACTCTTTTTGACGTTTCGTGTGAGGCTTTTCACATGTCCATTGTTGTCTTTTCAGCTAGAAAAAAGTTTCGTTGGTTTTTCGAGTATCAAAAGTATGGAAGAGAGCGCTCATTTCCTTATTTCTCACATTTATTGACGGAGGAAGAAGGAGGATGCTTTTTACAGATGCTTTATTGGGGATCACGTCATTGTGGAGTTAGCTTTTATGGAATGGGTTGGGAGAGTCGGATAGAGGAAACGGGCACGTACCCAGGTTCAAAGTGACGATTATTAAAGTTCAGCAGAGAACGTCGGAAATTGAAAAAATGGCTCGAAGAGGGAAGTCAGATAACTAACAAAGCATCAGATCAGAGATTTTCAAATGTGGGTTTCAATCATTTGGATCTTACAAGAAATATTTCAGTGTTCAAGGTTAAATTTTAAGAAATGAAAAAGGTTTGATCCCATTTATCTGAAATTTTGAGAGTGTGTTAAGTAACTCTAGGTCTTCATTTTGTAGTTGGCAACTTTCGGGTATATCCACTATCCATTACAAATCTCTTTTCTTCAAAGCGACCTGCCTTGATTTTGGTCACAATTAAATATTGTCAACTACAAAAATCAAGATTTTGCTTAATCCCAACAAAGACTCAGAGGAATGGTTCCGGATTGTAAACTAAGAATACGCTCAAAAATGGCCAGTGTGAAAAACCTGAACTTTTGAAACATCCCAAGTTCAGAGCTTTACATGTATCAAAACCACGTGGGTCGAAAGCTCTTGTACTCCCCCACACACCAGCAGTCTATGTCAGAAGTTCCGAAAACAGCTCTCCATGCATTTATGTCAATCTCTTCGGCCATCGATCAAAATGTGTCCAACTTTTTTTCCCGACTTCCTCCTCGGTTTCAATTACAAAAAAAGATGGCATTACGAAAAAGGAAGAAGGGAAGAAGAAGAAGAGTCTCGTCCGTTTTGTTTCACATTTAATCCCTCCGCGACAGTCAAAAATCAGATGTATGGTTGAGAGGGAGAGAGGGGATGATGTCTGTGTGTTTACGGTTTTGCAACAGTCACTTCTCGGACATTGGTGCGGAATGGCATAGGAAAGAAGAATAACTAGTGAAGGAAACATTATTGCGAAGGCGAGGAGGAACATGCTTGCGCATTGTTGAGCATCAAATGATCACTTTTTCGCGCCGTAGTGTTTTTGTTTGACAACTGAGGAAATGCCAATGAAAACACAAAAGGAGGAAATAGTTTTGCATTTTTCCTTTCTTATTCTTAGGAAATCAAATGAGCAGAGGAATTCCAAGTTTCAGATTTCTGGCTTCAAAACCAACTACACTGTCTCAGATTGGCATCGACCGATTGAGACGTTCCGATCCTATCTTATTGCAGGAGAACTCCGAAGAATGCCTAGATCGTGGGAATATGGATCCTTGTCTAGTCGGAATCCCAAAAAAGAAAAGGAGATTCCCTTTGTCAATACACATACTACACGTTCCGACACTTTCGACACCTTTTTATGAGTCATGTCAAGAATCCAGAGCGTTCGAAAAGTTGATCCGTTTTTTGTGTTTCTCTCTCTTCCTGTAGATTCCCTTCCTGAGAAAGCGACGCCCCGGAAGGAGGAGCATCCCTTTGGCAATTTTTTACCGCCTGATGGCTACCGCGCGGAACAAGGCCGCCCGTATAAAAGACGGTGGCGAAGGCGGCGAAAAGAAGAAAAGAAGAAGCAGAAGGAGCAACTCCCTCCCCAATAAGCAGTGTACCGCCCGGGTGGAGGATCGACGAAACACACATATTTTTAACGATAGCATAATATGAAGACGAACTATATTTTATTCTTACTTGTACTCGGTGCATATCTTGTGGAATCTCAACAGGTAACCTTTTTTCGAATTCATTTTTTTGGTACTGTCACTATTCACTTTTTCATAATCATATCTCTGATTTTCATTCTGAAAATTCATGATCAGAATTCCGTAGATTTAAGTGTTCATAAGGTTACTCAAAGTTTGACTTGGCCAAACTCTTATACTGAAACTGGATCCTATCGAAATGCTCCAATGACCTACCGTATTTCTCTAATAGTCTGGCACTCCCTTACCGTCAATTTAATCACATTCATCTCAGTTCTTGTAACAGCTATCAGATAGTCGACAAAGAGGAACATTTTGATAGTTGACCACTTTTTCATAACCGTTACAGAAACCGAGATAAATTTGATCAAAGTGCTAGTAAGGGAGTGCCGGTCTATCAGAGGAAATACGGTAGCTTAAATTAGGTAACTTTGTACTAGTTTCCGTGGGCCTCAGTCTCGAAAAATAATTCTATCTCTGAACTTTACTCGACCAGTCCTGACCCTTCCCCTTCTAAATCCTGCCAAAGCGTTCCCCCGAAGTCTCGCCATCCTCATTCAATTACATCATATCCCATTTCGTCCGGTCGCTTCGTCTCAATTTCGGTTCCGCCATCAATTGACACTTCCTCCGACACAAACACAGACAAACACATGAGCAAACAAACCAACGGTGCCAAATTTAATAAAACAAACAAAAGTGTGGCTCGTCGGATTATCACGTATAGTATAACAATCTTCCAGAGTCTGATATCGCGGGCGAAACGAGCATGTCCGTGCGCTCAACTGTCTCAGAAGTCGAAATGCAATTGTTATCCGATCGGAAGTGGAATGCAGAGATGTAAATGCTCCAATGAACCACAGTCCAGCTCGTGCTCGTGTGCTAACAAAGTGAAAAACCGTACCTGAAATCAAATCTCCAATTAGAAGTTTCAGGCTCAGACTTCAGTGTGTCAACCACAATGCCAGAAATCCTGTGTCGACTCCTGTGTCAGAAGTTCCCACCAACCTCAGCTTCTCTGTGATAAGACTTGTCAATTCACGTGTAGCAAAGCTTGCTCGCCATCTACCGCTACCGGAAGCAGCAGTTCGTCCAGCTTCCCACCAATCAAGGTTGCCTCCAACTCAAAACGTCTCATATTTAAGCCACAAAATGTTTCAGGTAGTTGTGAATCAACAAACCAGAGCTTCGCAATGCCCGCAAGCCTGTGCTCAGTCTTGCAGCAACAGTTGCACTACTCAACCTAACAAGTCTACTTGTATCAACATGTGCTTGAAGTCTTGTGAACCGACTTGTATCCAAGCTGCCGTTTCTATCAACGTTAAGGAATTCATGCGTACTTCGACTACGACAGCCGCTCCAGTCAGCTCATGCGTTCCAGCCTGTCAGCCAACTTGCGATGCTCAATGTATCGACGTTATGAAGAGATATGAAGTGATCATCCAGAAGTTGCCAGTAGTCCAACAGTGTCCATCACAATGCCAACCAACATGTTCTCCACAATGCATTCAAACGGTTACTGTGTCCATCCAAACAACACGGCAACCAACAACAGCATCGTGCATCCCCGCTTGCCAGCCATCCTGTACTCCACAATGCGTTCAATCAGTTACGACGACTACCGAGACGTGCATCCCGGCCTGTCAGCCAGCTTGTCAACCTCAATGTGTCGAGAGACAGCTTCAGATCCAAATCGTGACCGCGGGAACCACGAGAGCTCCAGCTCAAGAAACATGCATCCCAGCTTGTCAGCCGGCATGCCAACCTCAATGTGTCTACCAATACCTCTCCTCCGGAGTCTCCACAGTCCCTCCAGTCACCAAAGTCTGTATTTCCGTTTGCCAGCCAGCGTGTGACCCAGGATGCGTCGCAATCTACACAACGACTCCAGCTCCAGCTGCTCAATGCATATCTCAATGCCAGCCAGCCTGTCTGCCGTCGTGTACCGAGACCTTCACAACTACCATCTCGATGCCAAAACAGTGCGTCCCAGAGTGTCAGCCTGCCTGTGAAACCAAGTGCATTGTGGCTCAGATTGTCTTGAAGATCAAGAGTAACTATCAGCAACAACAACATCAACAGCAATACTCTCAACCACAAGCCTCCTGTGTGCCACAGTGTCAACCAGCCTGTACACAAGAATGTGTTGCTGCTCAACCAAACTTCGCAGTTCAAATCAAGATGATTGACGACATGACGACTACTACCTCAGCTCCACAATGTATTCCTCAATGCCAACCATCATGCGATCAACAGTGCATCCAAACCTACAAAATCCAAATCCAACAGATGAATGCTCAACAGAACCAGCAACGCCAATACAACTGTGTGCCAGCTTGTCAACCAGCTTGCGAGCAATCCTGCATCCAGTCTCAATTCCAAGTCACTGTCCAGCAGAGTTATTCGAAAGTCAATCAAGGAAACAGCTGTCCATCGGCATGTCAACCGGCCTGCGAACCTCTTTGTGTTCAACAAATAACTGTTCAAACAACGATTCCAATCACAAAGAGCTGCGCTCCCCAATGCCAGCCGGCGTGTTCTCAGGAGTGTGTTCAGCAGGTAATCAGGAAACAAGAATGACTTCCGTAACTATTCTCTTAACGATGGGTTTCAGACAACCTACTCCATCTCCATCCCAATGACCACTGTGGCTCCATCGTGCTCTCCACAATGCCAGCCAGCTTGTGATCCTCAATGCATCAGCTTCACTCTGAAACTCCCGGCAGCTACTACTCCATCTCCTGCATCTTGTCAACCACAATGTCAGCCAGCTTGTCAACCATCCTGCGTGGAAACTTACACATTCACTCTTCCCATGAGTGACTCCTCTAAACAATGTGCCCCAGCTTGCCAGCCATCGTGTGATTCCAAGTGTATTCAGAATTATCAGTTCGAGATTGTCATTCCACAGGTTTTTATTCGCTGACATGTATCAGTTCAATGGTCGTTATTTCAGGCTGACAACAACTGTATGCCAGCTTGCACTCAGTCTTGTCAAACATCATGCGTTCAACAGAACAGTCAAAGTGTTCCACAATGCAGCACAGCATGCACTGATAGTTGCAGATCCTCATGTGTAGAGGTACTGAACAGTTCTGGGCAAGAATACAGATAATTCTTCATTTCAGATCGTGAAAGAGTCAGCTGAGCCAACGTTCAAACTGGAAATTGTTCTCCAGAAACCGATGGAAGAGAGTGTCCAATGTGCTCCCCAATGTGCTAGCCAATGCGTAGACCAATGCAAAACTCAGCTTCTGACCCAAGTGGAATTCTGTCTCCCCGCCTGTCAAAATGCTTGCCAACAGAATTGCCCTCTTCAAGTTGAGCCATGCGCGATGAGCGGCTCCCAGTGTAATTGCTCCACCGGTTTCTCGATTTGCGGAAACAATCAATGCTGCAGAAAGAGAAGACGATAGATGCTTCTCTACTTCTCCAACCCCTCCCTCCCCCCTACGCACGTAATTGCCATAATATATCGAACCAAATGTATTTTCATAAGATAATTATCAATAAATAAGATTTATATTCTAGAAAGAAAATGTTTTACAAATAGAAACTAGTAGGATCAAAAATGTTGTTGAGGCTGGAAACGCACTCGAGCTACCAGTGACAAGGCACCATTGGTCTATTGGCTGATCTGGTTTCAGTTTCGCTGCCACCTGGTTAAGAACATCCATCGAGCAGTACTCTCCATCATTACATCCCTCGATTTCGTTAGTCATCACTGTGAAATCATCACCAGATTGTTTATGGTACACTAGCTGGAACAAAAATGGTTGCCTTAAGTTTTAATTTCAAAGTTTGACAAGAAAAACTTACCTTGAAGTAATCGTTATTATCTGTCGTATTTCTCCAGTACTCGACAATAACTGCAGCCGAATAAAGGGGATATCCGTGTGGAGTGATGGCAAATCGTTCGAGTCCCAGAGCCACTAGTATAGAGTACACTGTCTCGTCGTGCTGAAAACTTTTGAGCCGATTAGAAATAATCCGGAACATAGTTATCAGACGGTCAGACACTCAAATGCATTGTACAAAGAAAACTAACCGCTGAATAAACGAAATACTTGATTCCATTAATCCAACCACATCCAGCTGCATTTTTAGAATAAGCACAATCGCTCTTCCTGTTGATTCTGTCAAGCATGTCGTTCATCAAAGGACCAGCTCTAACTTTCAAGAGTTCCAGGCCGATATTCATATTTTTCATTGTAACTGTTTGATCTGAAAAGATTCCCTGTCCAACATCACCTTCGAGCATGAAACAAACTGAAGACTCCATACTGATACAAGTAAATTTGATCGTTGACTGCCACGATCTGGTTGTAAAAGTCGTCGTTGAACCAAGTGTTTTGCTGTCGAAGAGAAGTGTTGTAATATATTTGCTCGATGAATAGAGCATCAGGTACAACCCAAAAGTCTTCTAGACTCCACGTCTGATTGACAAGTGAAGTTAGCTTATCGAATACAGATGATACTGCTGACGAGCTTCTCCAAGCTTTCATTTCGTCGGATTGTTGAGCCAGGTCCCACAGCCATTCACGACGTGGACACTTGCTGTCCATATTCCCGATCTTCAAATTATTCGGTTCTAACTCTAAAGCTCATCATTTGACTAGCCCACATGGTCACTATCATAGTCGACGGTGTGAATCGGGATCGGAACATATCCAACAGGCCATTCTTTTGCATCAGGAAAGTCTATTCCAGCCGTGCTACCGTACCTATCTTGCCCATACATTCCGATCATATTTGAAGTGGCGGAAATCAGTGTTCTGTTGAGACCAGTCGATCGAATATACATCGTTTTTTGATCGTACACAGCCGGAAGAAAGTTGAATGTAGAACTGCCAGTGTTCACGTATCGTTTGCGAAGTTTGATTCCGAGATTCAGATGTTGGTGCATTCCAGTCTGGAAACAAACGAATGTTCTGCTTTTCTCTGGGTTTCAGTGTGAATAGGGATCGGGAAACCGTATCGGGAAACCGAAATCCATCAGAAATTTCAGCTGAACGCTGTCTTTCTGTCAAGAACATCTCAAATACCGGTGATAATTGTCCCCATCCACCACCACCAAACGTCCATGCATCCTCTTGGAATGGATCCGCTGCAAATGTTGTTGTTGGCGACCGGTCTCCGTGTCTCCAAACCTGAAACTAGCCTATGACCTGTCATTCGCCGAATAGTTGCATTTTACTAACCACATGAACCATTTTCAGTTCCATTTCTCCGTCTTTGACAGCTGGAATATCCCCGGCATGTACCCAACTCCAGAATAATGAATAACAGAGAAAGACGAGCATTCTGAAAACAGAAAAAAAAATTGCTGTTTTTTATGAAGTTTGGATCCAAAACATTTTTTGGTGGAGGACGGATCTGACTGATATGGAGAAAACAAAACTTCGTCGGCGAGATTCAGCAGAACACAAATCGCAAACTGCCACGGAGTACTTGCATCTAAATACTTCCCACTTCTTCTTATCAATACTAATTTTAATGGTGTTAGAATGATCGACTGAAGACTAGACAAGTGTCCAGTGAAAATTGATAACGCGTGCTTATTTTATTACAAAAATTAAGTAAATGCGTTTACAAGTTTGAATAAAACCGTACATTCCAAATTGGGTCACACGTAAAGTTGGGAGAATGGAACATAGAAAATAAAACGTAGATTTGTAAAATTAGAGATCGGCTGATAGATCTGATCTTCCTGTTAATGAGGTGAGTTTGTCGCCGGAATCATCACCAGAATGGGCTTCTCTTCAAACTCTCAGTCGTGGTTAGTTCGACATTAATTCTCTCGTATTTTCTCAAGTGAACCTGAAATAAATTTCATAAAAATGATCCAGATTTTTATTCCTACCAGGCACACATCTCCATTCTTGGGAATAGTCTTGTCAATTCTATCGAAAATGTCAAAGACTTCAGTGAAGAGGCGGGACTCGGTGAACTGGAAGTGTCCATGGGTGAACTCATCTATTGTGGCTTCCAAAATCTGAACATATCGATGTTTAGCAAGTATCATGCATTCGCCTACCTCGTTGACCATCATGTCGTCCATTCGAAGTCCGTAAACGATTCGATTCGCTCCACTGAGAAGAGCACGGAGCCACCAGTTTCTCGCTTTTGCTCCAGGAAGATTCTGAATCTTTCCCATAACCTTCGACCCGACAGTCTTAATTTCGACCACATTTCCATCGGCATCAAAGGCACGGGCAACACTCGAAATGAAGACGTTCATGACTCGGCGGCTTCTTTTTTTCTCAATACGCCACTGTTTGACGACGGAGTGAAGTTTTTTGAAATCCAGTGAGCTGGGTTGATGTGTGACTTTCTTGGCGAAATTCAGGCCCCCGAAGGCAGCGGCGTTCGTGACATCAGAACAATCGCTGCAACGAGAAGGTTACTTTCGAAACACTCATAAGATATCTCACCCGTCCAACGACTTGTTCGAGCCAATATAAATGTCACCATTCGTTCTCATAGCCAACAACTCGACTGATTTCTTATTAGTCATCCAGTCATCGATTTCGCAGATGACGTAACGGCAGCAGAGGAATCTCGTCTGCTGAAAAACAAGAACATTCATTTTATCTCGACAAGAACCTACCATTTCGTAGCCTCCGAAACGTGGACGAGGAATGTTATCGAGGAATCCGGTCTTGGCCTCATATTCGTATAAGTGGTAAATCGAGTGATGATTCTGAAAACATCATGTACAAAACAAATAATATACATTGATCATACAATATTTGCGGTCATATTCGGATCGAATCCGTCCATCACATTTATGGCCACGTTCTTCTGATGAATCACGCTATCCATGAGCATTGGACGATCTTCTGCTCCTGGAAACACTTTCTCGGCCAGCGATGTGTATTCAAGGTTGTCTCCACAGACAATTTTTGCATCAATGCCACTGCTCCTTCCGGACATTCGGAACTGAGAGAATGCCATCTGAAATTTGCTCTGGAAAGTGGACCCCCGTTTGATCGAGATACGTTGAACACAGGAAAAATAACAGAGAAAATAGGTTACAAAAGCTTTTAAATTTTACACGTATTTATGAAAATGAAATGGAAATTAAACATACAGGCACCCATATGACACACATGAATTATCAATTAGTTGGAAAACTGTTTCAGGAGATTTTGTGCTTCTTCGATTTGCTCTTTGATTCGACGCCGTGCTCCTTCTTGTGTAACTTCTGGCAGTTCTCGAGTCAATTTGACTACGCGACTGTGCCATTCTGGAACATTTCGGACGATGCGAACGTATCTGTCACCGCATGTTGCAATATATTTCCCGTCCGAGGAGTATGCAATTGAACTGATCGTAGTTGAGCAGATATCTTTGACTGAAGAAAATAAACTAATAGCAAAAACTTAAAAATCTCCTTACGTTCTGGATAGTCTTTCGATTCGTCTTCCGACGAAAAAACTTTCAGGTCGGTTTTGAAGGAGACGGCAAACGAATCTCCGCTCGGGCTCATCTCCAATCTCACATTCTCACTTGTTGCTCCACGCAGTGGCTCCCAGCTTCCCCTAAAAGCGATACACATAAATATACTCAATCCAGCTGCATGTCAATGGACAAAGCGAATTCCTTTTCATCACTAGCCAGACTCTTCGCTCGCCGTCTATTTACCTGCTTTCGTTGCCTAGCAGTTTTCTTTTTCCCCGTTATTCCATCCATTTTCTCTGACTCACTCTCTTATAATCTTCGAATCTTGTCCAGCCTCATAGCGAATGTCAGTGTCGAAAATTCTCCATTTTCCGTCTCGTGAAATTGTGACAGCCCGTGTAGAGGTAGCATTGAACGCAGCAGCCAAAACTCCCGATTGTTGACCCTGAAATTTAATTGATATTTACGACGGACCAGGTGTTGGCCTAATCACATACACTCAGACTAAAGACTTTTTTAGCGCTCTGGAATACTCCGTCCCTGGAGAAAAGTGGCTCGAACACAAAAACATCAGGTGTGAATCCGGAAGCAATGATGAAACGGCCATCCGGTGACAAACGACAGTCATAAAGACTGCTCACTTTGGGATCAATCGATTTCAAAAGTTGACCGCGAAGATCGTATAGACATATCTTGTTATCCAGAGCAGCGCTCATCAGGTATTTTGCTGAAAATGAAAGAGAATGATCGCTTGTAAGATGCAGATAGTAATACCGTTTCCTGCGATTCCGACGTTTTGAATATCAGTTTGATGAACTCGTGCAAACTCGAGATTATTAATGTGGACAAAATTGTGAGATCCGGATCCTTCAGTCTTCTTGGCAAGCTTGTAGACACAGAGCTGAAATTCCACTCGTTCTTTCAATGCTACCAATAGTCTAACTAACAGTGTTGTCGCGCTTCACACTGAAAACAACGCTTTTGCAATCTGGAGCAAACACTACACGAGTAGGTGTGTCGTACTCCAAAATCTGTCTGATCGACTTGTGTTCCTTGTTCTCGAAATCTCTCACGTCCCAGAGAATCACGGCACGATCTCCGGAAATTGATACGAACTTCTTGCCATCGGAAGCAAAGGCGACATCAGTGACATCTTTTGTATGTCCTTTCAACACAGATACGTTCCATGGATGAGAGAATGATGACTCTTTCGTCTGCAATAGAGATTGTAGTTGTGAGAATATTATGAAGAATCTCACCTTCCACTGGTCGTTTTTTCTTTGATGCTTATTCTTTTTCCCTGGTTCCTCGCTGATGACGGTTTCAGTCACTTCGTCCATTACAACATCGCTGAAATAATGAAAAATAGTTCACATTTCGTTTTCCAAAAACCAACATTTCCTCTTGTTCGCCTTTCTTCTCTTGTTTCGCCACATATACTATGAACGCTCCCATAACGGTTACGAAGCCAACTAGGCCGCCAATGAGCACTGGCAAGCTTAAGCTGTCGATATCGAGCATGGTTTAAACTGAAAAATAAGCATATTATTGAGAACGAAGCAGCAAAATTGAAGAGAGAAGAGAAGAGAAGAAAGCACAATATAGTTTGAAAATGAGCAACAAGACTACGGTAATCGTGGCGGGACCAAATAATGAATTCAGGTCGTCCTCCTTTCTCGATACGATCACTGGTGTCATTTTTCACTTCAATTTTTTCAAATTGTTTTCCAGACGATGTTTGCAAAACATGTTTGTATCAGCTAATATCATCATGTCTAATTTAGGTTGATAAATAAATGAAAAATCACTTTTCCATAGTCAAACTGCTTAATTTAGGAATTTCGTTTTTTTTTTTTGGAAATCTAACTGCACGTTTCATGAAAGAATAGGAGAAGTAAGGGGAAGATTCTTGCAGTTCTTTTGAATTCTAACTTTCAGCTTATCCACTTCTTTTCCTTCCAAATTTCGCCCTGCGAAAAGCGTGCATTCCGACGTGCGCGTGTTTGCGTATTCCCTGACGTGTTCTTGCAATTTTTAGAATCAATATTTCATCAACTTTCACGTAGTTTTATCACCCTTTTCGGAACTTTCTAGTGTTGAAAATCGTACATTTGAAAAGTCAAGCGATTACAAACTCATTTATCGATTTTCTCAGGTAATATGGACGACGGACTCAGAGACAGGCCAGGCGTAACATCCCGCTTCTTTCACAGTTTGGAAGTGGTGAGTTTTCTTGTTTCTGTTGGAAACGCCGTTTTTGTTTGTGTTTTCAGAAGTATCAGTACTATCTCGACCGTCTGACTCCACATACAACACTCCGTTGGGTTATCGCTCTGATCTCTCTTTTCTTCTTCGCATCCAGAATTTTCTTGCTGCAGGTATTTTTGCTCTCTTTAAAAAACATCAATTGGTTTTTGCAGGGATTCTACATCGTCGCTTACGCCGTCGGCATCTATTATCTCAACCTCTTCCTGCTCTTCTTAACACCTTCCATCGACCCAGCTTTGGAATTCGAGGTGAATTAGAACTTTCTTCACTACAAACAATATAACATTTTCTATTCAGGATGAAGACGACGGGCCAGTTTTGCCATCGAAAACAAATGACGAATTCCGTCCATTCATGCGCCGATTGCCCGAATTCAAGTTTTGGTAAGTTATTCATTACTTTTGAACAGGTTTAAATCTCACTTTCTCAGGCATTCGTTCATGAAAGCCACCATCATTGCCACCACATGCACGTTCTTCGAGTTTTTCGATGTTCCGGTTTTCTGGCCAATTCTTGTCATGTATTTCTTCATTCTCACTTTCCTTACGCTCAAGAGACAAATCATGGTGAGAGAGACTTTCTGACAATCGAATGAAAATGAAAATGTTTCAGCACATGATCAAGTACCGCTACATTCCATTCACCGTCGGAAAGCCACGAATGGCTGGAAAGGAAGACACCGGAAAAGTAGTTGTCGGCTAAAACATCCCACATTCAGAACTTCTCCATTTTTGTTGTTCTTAGTCTTTGTTTTTCAATATTAAAAGGGGTTTTTATATATTTATAATTGTTTTTTCTTCATCAGAAAAGCCCTGACATATTTATTCAAAAGCCAACGTTTTGAACCATCTCAGAGTAACGAGTCCCGTATTAATTTATTGCGCTCCCTCATCTTTCCAATTTTCCTTCCCCGTTTAAATTCCCAATCACCGATATTCCCATCTGAATCAGCTTGACCCTCGCTCGTAATCGATCACCAGTGATCCCTAATAATTAGAAACGACCTGCTTGAGTTGCATGCGCCTCTTACCAAATGTGATTCTATTCGTGTTTTATGTTTGATGAAATGAATTCTGGAATTGAACATTTAATTCATTCGGCAACAAGGGTTGAAACATTGCTCAGTTGATTGACAACATGATTGGAGGCGGCAGCTACTCCGATGCTCTTCAAGATAACAGCTGATGCTTCCGAATCTCAGAGCTCTTTCCTCATTGGCCTCGGAAAGATTACACTGCTTTCAAAAGCCACCCAGGTGTTTTCAAACTTCAAAATTTTCCGATGAGTCCTGAGAAACCTTTTGAAAGCCTAGGGGATATGTTTCCTGTAAATCCTGAAATATTCTTTAGTAAAATTGTTTTTGCTTTGTGTAGATTCTGGATATTTGTAAAGCAGAAACACTTGGAAAAACTGAAAATGTGAGTTGTGTTTAAAGGGAGAACAAGATTCAAGTTTAGATTGTTCAGCGGAGGAGCTACGTTTCCGTTTGCAGAGCTTCCGTTTGTTCCAATGAGAAAGATGATTCGTTTGATGAGTGTTCAAGAGAGGTTTGTAAAATTGAGCAAAATGAGTGCTTACTGCCATACGAAAGATGAGAATTGGCTCGGTTTCAGGTCAGATCTTGATCAGGGCCTGGTGAAAAGTAGATTGTCTGTCAGTTTTAGGTCACATATTTAGCAGAATTCGTTTAAAATTTCAACTTTCGACACACAAAAGCAAAAGTAGTGCTGCACCACCTCGCCCTATGTCGAATATTGTCTGTCAATTATCTAAATGTTGCACATAATACGATCTACATTTGATCAGTTTACAGTTCTTTAATAACTCGCTGTGAACCGAGATGAAAGTTCTTAAAGTGAGCGGATAGATTTGCGGATGGAGATCTATCACAACATTATTTCATTGAAGAATCAAGTTGGCATTGTCTTCACATCAAATGGCGAATCTTGTGGAACTGGCCAGAATTGGTGCATCTCGTCATTATGTCTCTGTGAAAGGCGAAAAGTCTTACATCCAACTGGAAATATCTGGAGAAGATGACAACTTCGTATTCTTCAATGAAAGAAAGGACACTGTTAATGTGACCGGCTGCGAGCTGTGGAGATGGTAATAAGGATTTTTTTAGTGTTCACAATGTTCGAAGTTTGCAGGTTTGGAAGAAAAAGAGGCAATGAGAATATAGCCTTGGTCTATAGCAGAATCGAGACCTTATTTCCTTCTTCCAATTTAATTCTTCACTTTCATCTGGACAAGACGAAGAGACTTCAGAACTTGCTCTCTCATCCAAGCTTCAAAAACTGGAAAACATTGATAGTCGAAGGAGAAATAATTGAAGCAGAGGATCTTACTTTCATCCTGGACATGGCGAGAATGGATAGAAGCATTGTCTTCCATGTGAAATCAATGCCATCTAACTTTTCTCATTACAAGGTTTATATCTTTTTTAAGCGATAATGATCATACCACCATTTTTGAAGGCGTTCCAATTCCGGGATATAGAACATCACAGCGCTGCCTGGATTCAAGTCGAGGACTTGTTTGTTCTGAGAAATAGTTCCAGCGTTACTTTGTCACTGAACCATTTCACTAATGGACACCTGAACCGATTTCTTCGTTATTGGGCAAATCGTGATTACTGTATGTTTCGACAGCTAACGATTTATATGGAGGATACATCTCAATTTTTATCGAACCAAGTTTTCGAGAACTTGAATTACTTATGTTATTCTTCTCGGCCAGAGTATGTGATGTGAGTCACCAAGTGTGACGCGAATAAAAAGCTTGGATTTTCAGACTGAGCACTTCATCGAAGAATCTGGAATATCCACTTGCCATAATTTCGTGGATCGGTAGCACATTCAAAGTCACTACGGTCCCATCTGATGGAGAGTGTGCTCGGGAATACCGTATTTTGAATTATTTGAAAAAGCGGAAGCAGCTTGAAGATGAGTTGAAGAAGAACGATGATTATTTATTGAACTCGGAGTTGATTCAGAAGCTAAAAAAAATTTCAAGAGAAATGGAACAGTTGAATGCTCACTTTATAAATGGTAACGTTTTCTTATGAACTTATATTGAATGAAAATGTTGATTCATTTTTTTTATTGTTCCCCTACCCATGGATTGAGATGGAATGGCAATCTCTTTTAAAGCTCTGAACCGCGAACCGAGCTTTCGTAAGAGCTATGCAAAACATCTGACTCCTGACTAAGAAATGCCCGATCTTTTACGGAACAGCAAAAGCAGGGACCTCTGCATCAACTTGAATCTTTATAAGAGTACGGTATCCGATACTCGTCACTTCAGTCGTTCTCTGTATCCAAACTCCGCCCACTTTTCGGAGAATCACACGACTGTGGCTTCTCTGTTGTCGTGCCAAATCGTTCAATGATTCGTGATGGATGGAGAAGCGATAGGTTCAGCCAGTTCACACCGTCTCGTGATACCTTGTGATTTATATTGTTGCTGATCGTATTAGGTTGTTCAAAAAGTCTTTGCCACTTTTTTTCAAGCCAAGTTTTATTCACAGAAAACGAAAATTAATATGAAATGTATTCGCCATTAGAGTTCATAACTTCTTGCCAGCGCAACAAAAGTTAGGCGATCCCATTTGCGTAGACCTCTGAGGAATTGGAGGCGAAACAGTTATCAAACGACTTTTCGAAACGCTTTCTATCGTGGAATTTTTTTTTGGAATGGGGTTTTGGGTTGATCGGAAAAGATAATATGCAGTTGGTGCCAGGTCAGGAGAGTACGGTGGGCGAAGCGGAACTTCGATTCCGAAAGATCGGACTTTACTACGGGTCTTCAAAGAAAAGTGTGGTTTTTCGGTGTCATATAGAAGTATAAACTTCGAGCTCCTAGGCGGTGCGAGCGATGAGCAAGAATGAAATTTTTCATTTAAGAACAGTAGACATCAGAGTTGATAATAGCGAAGTGTGGAAGCAGCTCGCGGTATGCCACTCCTGCACTGTCCTGCCAAATCGACAACATCACCTTTTTCTCGTGAGGTTCACCTTCAGGCTCCGGTAACGCCACTAATCCGGCAAGGACCCTTACCGCTTTCTGGTATGATTGACATAGAGCATTCACTTCTCATCTCCAATGATCATCTTGTTGATCCAGTCCGTCGTCGGTTCTCTGGCGAGAAGTGAAAGTGACAGGTCAAATCGCACCTGTTTCTGAAAATTGCTCAAAATGTGTGGAACGACTTGTCCGAATTCCTGAACTCTTCCCATTTGGCGAAGGTGATTGGAAACTATAGTATGTGGATGGTGGACTGTCAGAGATATTTAACGTAAAGTAGCCCGGGGGCACTCCTCCACTGCCGTTGAGATATCGTCGTCGACATCGAGGCGAGAGCGTCCGGATCAGGGCTGGGCGGCAACATTTTCGGCAACAAAATGAAACGTTTTTTCAGGTCCTTGACGAGATGAACTAAGGTGGTGTTTTGTTTTATTTGAACGCACAAGAGCGTAACGTTCATTTTGACACTAAATTTTTATAAATACCTCCGATGGTTCGTGGAAAAAACACTAGTTGCCGAAAACGTTGCCGAAAATTTTTTTCGGCAACAAGTTTCGGCAACTCGAACTGTAACTCAAAAATGAGAACTCAGATAAAGTTAAAACCAGGATTAATCACTTTTTCATAGTTTTCTGCATCTATTAAAGCTCAATTTGTCTCTTTATTTCTATTTTAAAAGTATGAAAAACTTGGTTTCTTGGAGTTGCCGAAATTGTTGCCGCCCAGCCCTGGTCCGGATCTCGGTTCGTCTTCTAGATCGTAGTTCCCTTCCGCGAATCTTTTGAACCAAAATGTTATGGTTTTACTGAGGATGGTGTCCGGGCCCAACGTTTCACACATTTTTCGTCTTGCTTCGTTGCTCGAGTGACCCTGGAGAAACATGAACAGAAACACACCTCAAAGTGCATGATAATCATAGAGTTAATTCTCGGCCATTCTGCCGTCTACCGGAAACTTTCTATGATGTGTTGAACATGCAATACGTGACATACATGAATAAAAAAACAGAATTGAAAAAAATCGCTAATTGAACAAGAAGCGATGGAGAGAAGTAAAAGTGGCAAAGACTTTTTGAACAACCTAATATTTTGGCGGAAAAATAGACGACTGTCTCGCTGTGTTGTAAATGATACAGTGTTAGGTGTTCTCTGTTAAGATATGGTTTCTATAAAAGCTGATGAAGGGAGACAATGGACATTCAGTTTCTTCTCTCGGTGCGAGAATGGAAGTAATTGTAGAACAAGACAGATAACAATGTTTGTGAAGATAATTTGCAGCTGTCCTAAAGATAATATCCAAGGATGATAGCGGCTGATGGCACATTGTCTGTATATCTACAAACGTAAGATGGAGTATTTCTGAAAAACGCCGGAATCAGCTCAGGGAATATTGAGTAGTCTCATACTGGCCATAAAGATTCCTCTCGTGGGAGGTTTTTAGTGGAAAACAGTCAACTTTGAGTCGTTATAAATTATTTCCACTAACCCAATCTTTCGAAAAATTATTGACTGTAGCTCTACATTGACTGTAGCTCTGTAGATCTTCATTTTCGAAGCTGATACCTTTTCTGGGAAGTCGCTGTCAAGTAAGCTTTGATACGTTACATAAATGTGAAAAAATGTAAGAGTTTAGCGCTAAAAATATGATTTTTCACAGGAAAAAGTTAATCATTCAATGCACTTAAGTGATGAAAACCGAGTCTTGTCTGCATGGTTCAAAGACTCCATTTGTTTTTTTTTTTGCGTCGAATGTTCTAAAGGTATCTAGGTAAAACACGGTTGTTTACCTTATCTGTTATTGTCTATCACAAAGGTTAAAGCTTCTGAACACTTTCAAGAATTGTAGCCATCTTGTTGTAGTCTCTTCACCAAACAGTAGTCATCACCATTGAACACTTCAATGGAATACTTCACGAGACGTATTCACATGTTCTTTAGAATCAATTCACATGAAGCACTTCCTCATCGCGACGTCTTCTCTCTGTCGACCACAGTCCGATTCGATTCCTTTCCGAAGGCGTCCACCGCGAGGACCCAACTTGCACCCGGTGCGAAAGTAATTACAGAACTTTCCGGTTCTTTTTTTCAGGCTGAAATTTTGATACGTGCAAGATTTCGATAAGGGTGTTTATGAAAACATTTGAATCTGGAGTGTCATAAAATCTATGATCCGAAAATGTGATCTGTGAGAAGAATGTGATGATGATCAGTGGTGTAGTCAGGAGAAGAAAAACAGTAATTTGAAAACAAGAATGTTCTGGAACAAGACATCATTCGACGTTCGTGGTTGATCAGGAAAGGCGACTCACAAGGGTCACAAGGTCTTCATTCGAAACTTGAGAAACTGAAATTGAAGAAAATTCTAGGAACGTCGTTCAGTTCAAAGTTGAAGATACTTTAACTACTACCAAAGTGTTTAACACGGGTTAGAGTAAACAACGAGATTCGACGATATCTTTCTCATTTTATGTTTTTTTAATAGCCATCTCATGGTCAGTTTCTTTCCTATTTAGGTATATGTTTCAACGACACAAAAAAGAGAGATACGAAAAATTCTTCATTTCGTCCGTCAATCAATAGTACATAATTCGGTATACACATCGTCAGATCGTTTTGGGCTTCTTTTCATTTTTGTTTTTTTTTCAGACCCGTTGTAAAAATGAGCAATTAAATGGGAACATAGTTAGAGAAGACAATTATGTCAGAGTTTACAATCGAAGTCCAGATCGGGATTTCATTTGTGAGCCGAGCAACTGAAAATGGAAATTATGAGGTTTCGAGAACGTTTCAAACTTACATCGGAGATTCTGATTCTTCTGAATTGACGGAAGACGATGTGTCCAGCTCCGTCGCTCAAGAAGTTAACTGATTTGTCAGACTTGAAGGTCTCGTACTCCGCAATCGATGGAATCGGAGCGTCAACTCCGGATGGAGCACCTCTGCTGATGAAGTCAATGAGACGGGCGTTTTTAACGTTCTCCTGTTTCTTCATCAGCTTTTGATAGAGGACGTCTAGTCCTGGTTTTGGTGCTGAATCGATTTCAGGAGCGGCCAGGATGACTGAAACATAGATGGATGTAATGGAGAATAGGGAACGAAGTTTTAAACTTACATGGAACCGCGAGAAGGGCGAGAATAACAATGAATTGCATTGTGTTTTCAGTAGAAGAAAGTGGGAATTGAGAATGAAGATGGTGTGAAACTTAACGAAGTCGTGACTTCGGCGGCCCGCTATTTATTTGATTCAGACGCCTCGACGATGGATCGTGAGAACACGCGACACGCCGACACTGGCCATGGTAAGAGAGCATTGAGATGAGAGAGAACGTGATGGATCGACAAACTGTGATCTTCTATCAACCAATGACGCGAACAGTTCGATAGTGGACGAATTCAGGAGACACAGACATTCATCAACTTTCATCGATGCACCGGAAGATGGGTTGGGAGGGGGAGAACAGAGGAGAAGTTATTTCTGGCAGCTTTGGAGAAGAGACCTCGAAACACAACAGTGGACGGAGAATACATCACTGATCGTCAGATTCGAATGAAGTGATGGTAGACGTGCTACTTCGCATCAATTTGTTCTTTGGAGGCCACGCCTCCTCGAATTGGGGGTACTCTGATGGCAGACGTCGTATATAAGGAAGGCGTTGAATCTTCAGACACTCATTCTTTGGGTTCCCACGGATTCAAGGATGTATGGATCCGGCATTCTATTCATCTCATTTGTATCTTGCACTTGAATCAATAAATTCTTTTCTAAAAACCTATTTCATGCAGTTCTTAAAATGTTAAAAGTTAAGTCTAACTTTAGAACTGATCTTTGAAAATCACGAGATCTATCTTTAAAAGTTATCTTATTCGGGGAATTCTATTTTTGTAACTTTTTTCTTCCTAAAGAATGCCTTCTCTTCTCCATCCTTTCTCTTCTCATCGATCGGAGATATCAATTCCATTGTTCCAGTTGGTGTGATCGCGGAAAGCACAGTGACATCACATAGGGGGAACAAAAAGTTGTGTTTCAGCGAATAGTGAGAGAAAGTTTGAATCGAACTTATTTATTATTAGGAAGAAACAAAATATACAAAGAAGTACAGTTGATACAGTTCAAAAAGGTGTCTGATATGAACAAGAAAGAATTGTCTTTGTTTCGTCGTGGCAAGACCCGTAGTTGTGGATTGATATGTCCGTTGATATGTCAAATGGTGACGACTGATATGTCCGTTGTGAGATTTGGGGGGGGGGGGGGG
>LR546117.1:0-125242 GCA_900536305.3 Caenorhabditis sp. 40 LS-2015 | reverse complement strand
GGGGGGGGGGGGGGGGGTTGGATGGCTGTACAGGAAACTGTCAGAGAAGACAGGAGTGAGAGAAAAATGAATGAAAAGATACAAGAGAAATTTAACTACAAGGTACAATCTGGATCAATCGGGGTTCGAATGGTCCAATTTAGACACCTCCGGCACGACGATGGTTGTGGAGGATCTGAAAGAAGGAGATGATTAAAATCCGGATTCTCAAAATTTTCAGATGTCTTGGTTCCCTAGCTCTGAAGTTCCAGCATGTTCTAGAATGTTCTAGAATGTTCCGTTCTGGGGTCAAGAACCATCTACGAAGGTGTGAATGATCTCACTGAGAGACTATCATCTAGTATCTCAGTCCGACACCAGTGAACACTTTGGAGACTGATCTATCACATGCGGGTTCAACGTGCGGTCATTATTTCCTATCTTCTTTTAGTCGCATTGAACTCACATCGGAGAGACGAGCACGGCGGTATTGGCGGAAGACAACGTGTCCAGCTCCGTCATTAAGGAAATTGGCGGATTTGTCGGATTTGAATGTCTCGTACTCGGCCATCATGGCGACTGGAGCATCGACACCTCCTGGCATGGCACGGCTGATGAAGTTGATGAGTCGGTGCTGCTTGGCATCGTTCTGTTTTTTGACGATTTTGGCGAAAAGGATTTCCAGATTTGTTGGTTTTTCAAGTTTCGGCTCTTCGATCATTGGGGCGGCGGAACAGAAGGCAACTGAAAGGATTCGATAATTATTTTCAGATCTTCATTTTCAGCAAAACTCTCACCGATGACAACCAAAAGAATGGAAGTGGTGAAGAATGCTGGAGATTGCATGATTTTAGAAGTTTAAGCTTTTGCTGTTGAAAATCCAGTGGTTGTCATGCTTCTTTTATAGTAGCATCTTCTTCGAGGGGTGGGACAGAATAGGCGAAACGAATCGGATGGGAATAGTGTAAGAGACGAAGAGACGCAGACATTCAACAGTGGGTGGTTATTGTCGAGTTCATTTTTGAAGACGTATGTAAGATCAGTGGGATCAGGAGGAGGAGGCAGGACTACTGTATTCTTTTGGGAAGAAGAGGAAAAAGACCATAATGGGAGGAGCTTCGAGGATGAGAAAGTGTGAAAATGTTGGAGGGAATCGACGAGTACTCAGAAGACAAAAATAAATTGGGAATTCAGAGAACGAGGAGGCTTCTGATCGTTCGGTTCAAGGTGACCGAACTCTGAGGTTCAGAGACTGAGTGGCGGAAACGTTGCTTTTTGTGACGATCTTTTGAAATGCAGAGAATTGGGTTACGATCATTCTGAAGGTACGACCCTCTCACTGTTTCACCATTAGAAGATTTTTCTTGAGAAAAATTGTCCTTTTGGGAGGTTCTTGCATCCTTTTTGGATTCTCAAATGCCGGACACTCAGTACCTTCCACCAGGTTAAGATGCCCAGGTCTCAAGTTTTCAGCTCACAAGATAATATACATAACTAATGCTCCAAAACTTTTTCTACCGCAATCTATTGACTAGATTCCAGATCTCTTGATGAGTTCAAATCTCTGAAAATAGTTCCAACATCCAACATAAATTGTGACTTAGTCCCTCACTTCTCGAGTTTCAGAAAGACTTCTAGTTTGTAGCCATCATAAAAGATGATACATTTAAAGGCGTGACTCGGATACCGTATGACTTTTCTTTTCTCTGAAGATTCAATTGTAGTCGCAATGTATTCTGTAGTTTCGAAACTTCCGAGAAAATCGCCTTCCATTTGATGAGCAACAACTAGAGTTTGGTTAGGCGGGAAATGTGGACAGCCGCATTTTATTATTCAACATCTGCTAATGATCTGCAGAAGTCGAGTCATGAGATTTTCAGACCTCCAAGAGGTCCTTGTTCAATGCGATTAATGTGAGACAGTTTTTGAAAGTATACCAAATCGCACAGTTGCAAAAACTCTCTTGGTCTCTAATGATACATCGTTTTAGAAAGTCACCTTTGGTCCATTGGAGTGACTGTGAACTTATTTTTACCTAGATTTTGTAGTTTTTTGAAAGTTTGAACGGAATCTCAAATATGATGTTATGTAATGACGAATTCAGAAGTTGTCTTTCGAGATAGCGAAGTTTCATTTTTGACCTATTCAATTCTGTTTCCTCAAAAACACACTTTCCTACGCAACTCCACCCAGAGACCATTCTTTCCCAACCCCAGGTCATATGCACTGAAAAGAACCATCTGGAAGGTTCACTAGGTACTTTTCCTTTCGGTACAAATTGTTCGATATCATTTTCTGTACCGAGAGATGCCTCCGTCTTGCCGCCCGCCGTCTCACTTCGTGTGATACGGTACTTTTCGTGATTTGCGAGAAGGTTTTTACAGTGAAAGTGTTGGAAGGATACGGTATCAGCTGTTTTGAAACTTGGAGAGACATCTGGAACAATGAGGGGAAACTCTTTTTGGAGCATAATCGGACGGCTAGATGTTTCCGGAACCGGAGCACACAGAACTCAAATAATATGATTCATAAGAACACTCCTGGTTGTTCGAGGTTTTAAGAATCCATCTCCTTACTTTTGATGTCACGATGGGTTTCCTGATTTTCATCCTCATAAATTGACCTCTAAAAACTGAAGTAATGCTGTCTCAGACTACTCTGTGCTACTTCATCTCAATTCGTTCCAGATCATTCCAGTTTTTGCCAGATTCGAGAGTACGGGGAAGTCTCCAGCAGATTTGTAGACACAATCGGTTCAACCGCGTGCTATCACATGATAGTTTGTTCCAATGTGCGCTCCTGTGTATCATCATCATGATCCAAAATACTGCAGAAATAAACGTACTCTGCAGTCGGCCGAAAACGTGTTCCCCACATGGAGTTGATCGGTGTGAACCATCCGATCGGCCATCAATTAGACCAAACGAATCGACGATAACAGAGAGAAACCATAGGCGAGAGTGTGATTGAACCAGAAAGAGACATTGAGTAGAGAACAGAATGAAGATTTGAAGTTATATTTTCAGGACTCAAAAGCTCCAAAATACGATGGTTGATGGTTGATCGTGTCCTACTGGGCTCGATTATGCATTCAATTGAACCAGCACCCCTTTCTCGTCCCTTTAACCGAATTATCTTGGTTCTTGTAGCAGTTATAGAAAAGTTTTCAACTGGTAAAATGTTGCTCCATTTTTCCTTAACATTTTGTCTGTTGACAACTTTTCGATACCTGTTACAGGAATTGAGATAGATAGTGTACAAACTTTTCTACTTTATCACTATCTTGATTCCAAAAAGTCATTGTCATTCCGAATGATTTCTGAATATCATCTCTTCTCCGATCAACGACACCAACGGGTTCAATGCGTCTGCGATCAGAATACCTCCACATTTGTTTTCATCTTCATCACATGTGTGAACGATCTGGTCGATCAGATCGGTTCTGCAAATTCCTCATTTCTTTTCAGATTCTCGGAAATGGAAGTGATCATTATTGGAAGGAAAGAGCACAAAACAAAGTTGTAGAGGAGAACAAACAAGATAGTCAGCTACCAGTTACCAGTCATCCAAAATGGTGACAGAGAGTGAGGAAAAAAGAGACTGCTCTTTTGTAAATAATAAATATTTACTATTTCAATAAATCATCTGGAAGGAAAATGATGGATGGAAGTTAAGTTCTGAGAAGTACGGAGGTTAAAGATGAGAAAGTGACAGGTCACAAGGAGATCCAAGATTTGAAATTTGATATTGGAGGAAATTGAAAAAAGTTGGTCTGAAGTTACGGTACGGTGAAGAGTTTCGAAAGTTGTTAAATTGGTGTTTGATTAGAAGTTTGGACTCAGGAAGATTCAGGACACAGACTCTTGTGCTCGGAAGATTTCATAAAACAGTTTTACAATCAGTATGAAATCATCGAAATTGAGCAGTCGAAAATGTGGTTCTCGACCAACCAATCTTTCTGAAAATTTGTAGGAGTAAGCAATTCTAGACTTTCATTTTCAATTGACTGACTTTTCGAAAACCGCTCTCTGCTTGTTTGTGCATGGTATCACGACCTACAATCTGGAAGATCTAGAATTGGCTAATGCTCACACATTTTTATCAAAAGGACGGACTATTGGGGACTACTTTAACAGCTCAAAGTTGAAAATGTTAAACTGAAAAAGGGTCAAACTGTGTATCTAACGGAACGTTTATTAATCTTAACCTAGAATCTTATCAGCAATATCTATAGATCGGAAATTGCGATCATACCTGATCCACTGAATCCTTTCTCTATTCACAGGGTTAAAAGTTAACATTGCATAGGGAATATTGAATGCAATCCCATAAAAGTCAAAGTACATCGGTTTCAAAAACTAATTCAAAGTTTTCGCAATCATTCTCTTCGTGATCTAAAATATACCACCTGAACAAACCAATCCGATCCCATGTCATCCATCTTGCTCTGCGAAGTTTTGCATTAAAATTCATGAACCATCTGAACAACTTGACAGACTGTCAAACAAGTAATACTACCAAAGATCCGAGTGATTCTACACAAATAATAGAGAGGGGTAACCTCAAATAGAAATAGGCAAAAAACGGAAAATTACAAAATCGAACTGTATTTGCCAAAAAGCTGATCGAAGGGGGAAGGGGGAGGTGGAGCAGTTAGTCGAAAAAAAGTTTGCTCAAATACCAGTTGAGTTGGCACATTTTTGAGGCCATACGGAGCTCCGATTTGGTTATTCTTGTCACATTATGCGGCTCGATTTAGGTATCACTTCTGGTCTCATTCTTTTTCTGGTAAGTCTCAGTTTTCGTTTTCATTCGATTCATTAGGTCCGAATTTTTGAGATTCTTACGACTTGTGGTGAGAGCATATAACATTTCAAATATTTATTTTCTGTTAGATAATATTATTTTAATTCGTCATTTTTCTTTCTTTTCCAGACGGTCGCCGACTGTGCCATTCCGTACTACCGAACACATTCAAACTTCGGATCATTGGGAAGGGTTCGTCATTTTGTAAACAAAACCCAAAGGCAACAATCTTTTTCACAAATAACAGCTCGTCGGGGTCAATTTTAAAATAACAAAAACTTCAAAAAAGATCAATGAGTCATCGGATACAATTTACAGAGAAAAGTGAGACAAGTGCAGAGAGATCTCTCGTATCGATGGCCAAACAATACGGTGCCGTATTTCGTGGGAAATGTGACAAGTGAGAAAGGAGAACAAGAAAAGATAACCGATCTGCGTTTCAGGTAACATTAAAAAGTCAGTGAGGATGGCCATCGAGGAACTCCAAGCATGGACGTGTATACGATTTCAGACGGTCAAAGAAAGATATTCAAGTGAGAGACTCTTAAAGAAATTCACAAATTCAGGATCCTCTAAAATCCCAATTTTACTACAGAAACCAAAAAAACAGATATTCACTTCTCGATTTTTGCACAACTGAACTTTTGTCAAGTTGAACAAACTCGATCTAAAATAACTTTCAAAACATGGACTTTCGTCAAGTTTTCGTGACTTCAAATCAATTCAATCTAACCTCACAGGATTTATAGTACTTGAAATAAACTAATCTGGTGAACAACAAGCTTCGAATACATCTAGCGTTGTGAAAAGCTGATATTCCTCTTTTCAATCACACAATCTTATTAGTCGTTGATCTATCAAAGTGTAGTGACGCCTTGAGAACCATTCCGCTCAAAATGCCACACATTTGACGTCATGGATCGTTGTGTTGTTCTGTAGACTACACTCTATTGTTTCACACCTTCGAGAAGCTTCTGAGAGAAAAGAAGACGTGACTTTTCAGACGGCGACTCGGTACGCATTGTCGACCTCGGATCGTGTTCTTCGCCCATTGGACGACAACAAATTGGAATTCAAGACGTTTCTTTGACGAAGAATTGCTGGGGGGTTCGTGTGGTTTCTGGAAGCTGTTGACTAAAACGAGGTACTATTTTCAGATGGGGACTGCGATTCACGAATTGATGCATGCCATCGGAATCGAACACACTCAATCCAGAAGTGATCGAAGCAGATATCTAGACATCCTTCCACAGAACATTGATGTAAGTGGTATCTTCTAGTTTTTCCCATTCTCACCTGAACTTCAGCAACGCGATCTTCCCAACTTCGAGCTCCTCTCTCCTCGTCTTTGGGCTAATTTAGTTCCCTACGACTATGGAAGTGTCATGCATTACTCTGCAGACTCGTAAGATCCTTGACATCATAATATAGTGAACTATTAACTTCTCCAGATTCTCAAACAAAGACGATGAGGAAACGATGCTTCCAAAAGATCGAAATTTCATCGAAACGATGGGAAGTATGATCCCGAATTTTTACGATTTCGATCAAATCAATCAGTATTATTCGTGTTACGATTCTTGCCGAAACTTGGGTGGTCAAGTTGCAAACTGTCTGAATGGGGGAATTCCTAATCCAAATAATTGCCAAGTATGTAACTGTCCGATGGGTTATGGTGGAGATCTTTGTGATCAAAGGGTGAGTGGACACTTTTTGTAAATTCTCATTCTTGGATGATTTCAGCCAGAGGGATGTGGTACGACGCTAGTGGCTACTGATAGATGGCAGAAGCAAAAGCTGACAGTGAGGTTTAGTAAAAACGATGATCAGTACTTCACATTCTGTAACTCGTGGGTGGTGGCACCGACTGGAAGAACTATTCAAGTCATTTACGAGATTACATCAGAATCCACGAGACGTCAGATTTGCTCATTCGGATGTTACGAGGGAGGAATCGAAGTGAAGCATTTGGAAGATCCCAGAATAACGAACGATCGGTTGGTTTCTTTTTCTATCTCATAGAAACTTCGTTGATTTTCAGTGATTGTTGTCTCAACACACCTCTAAATGTGACGACCACAGTGAACCCATTGCCAGTTATAATCTACACATCAGGAGCCACTGTAACATATGATTTCTCCTATCGATACATGTAAATTTCTACTTTCTTGTTATTTTTTCACATGTTGATCTCTCCGAATAAACGAGTAACTTTAGAATTGAGCAAAGTTTATTTCGTTGCTCTAATCAGACCCATAATCAATTACGCAGAAGAAAGAGAAGAATGATTGCGATGGAAGAGAAGAGTGATGAGAGAGATGGAGAGGATGATGAAGACGCGAGGAATCGGAAGTGATAACCCGACATGACTTCGAGATATCTGAAACTTTTTTAAATAGATTCTCAGGAGCCGAGATGACCTACAAACCTTGGATCCAGTGCTGCAATGATCGTGTCAAAGTTGACAACTCCTCGAAAAAGACCTTCCGAATACGTGGCAAATGGTAATCGAGAGTGAATCGAGTTACATTTGTCTCTCCGATTGCAGACACACGTCGTCTGATTGAAAGTGTCCTCGCAGAGGAGAACCGCCCCGAATCGTCGCATTCGGAGTTCAGATGATCGGCGATTCATCTGGAAGGTTGGAAAATTGGACGGTAATCATGGAAACGGTACCTCAAGATCTGCTAATTGCCACGGAGTGAAATTGACGCATCCTGACATGTACTGATATACCGGACAGTGTTTGCATTGTCCTGGAATTTATCAGTTTTCATAGTTTTATATAGACAACACAGAAATCAAATCTCGATAACTCCTGAACTTCGAATCATACTAATTGAAAATTCTCATACTATTGATGAAAACGGAACTTACATAGTTTTCAAGAAACTCTGCGTTGGAAATATTATAGCCTTGTAAAATCAAATTTGAAGGTCAGATGTTTGACATTGAATCTCAAAAGTACAAACCATTGAAAACTTGAAACTCAGAATCGGAGAAGTTGAGATCAGAACTTCAATCTCCACTTTTGAAAAGCGAAACGTATATTTAGAACAATGTGTCTCCATAAAACATTGAAAAACGTTTGCGAACTTGAACTTCGATTTGGAGAACCATACAGTTTTGGATGCTGGTTGAATACATCCACTTTTTTTACAAAAAAAACTCACTCATAAAACAAGCGTTCCCCTTACACGTCGTTGCTCCACTCGTACACACTTTCCCTTCCTTCGCTGACGCTGATCGCCATAGCTGCACACATTGTACACATTCTACCTGAAACACATATTTTGAAGATTCGCTCAGCTCAAAATACTCACCAATGATTCTGTGTTCTCCAACTCGAACTCTTCACATATCACTTGCGCCATCGAGCACAGCATGAACATGGACACCACGGTGAAGCCTGAAATTTCGAGAAGTTCTAAAAATGGGAAGGAGCACTTACCATTCTTCCGGCTCATGAGAGCACATTGAAATAGGTGACAGATGGACGATGGATGGTTTCTGGAAAAAGTGTAAGAAGATGTGTAAATGATGAGTGTATAGGTTGTTGACGAAGGTAATTATGAAGGGTATCTGGAGAGGGGAAGGATTCTAGAAGAATCCAAGGGCGGAGCGAGGGATAATGACGTGGCAGAGCAGACATGGATTTGTGATGCTTCATGTTCTTCGAGAAACTTAATGAGGTGCTTGGTCATGTAAGAACCAGTAAAACCCAATAGAAAAAATAAGTGGTGTTGGGTAAGAAGTAAAAATGTGTGTCTGTTGGAAGGATCTTCCCGAGAAAACACGGGGCGGGAAAGGGGCAATAAATATTGCGTCGTCTATCGCTTCCTGACTACTAAAATTGAGTTCGGAACTATATTATCGAAGGGAAGAACAAACAAGGGAGGCTCCCAAAAGCTCCGGGGATGAAAGGGACGAAGCACTCCTAATTAAAAATGCTCTCCTGGTTTGGTGAAACGAAGACGGAGAAGGAGAAGGTCTCCGGGTGAAATCTGAGAGATTTTCGGAAGTTTCGAGTGTGTCGAGAAGAGGCCGACAGAATTGGAGACATGCACTTTTTGGTGTCCGGAAGATATCGTGTTGCGAAAAATCGACATTATGAAATAGAAGGAGGGATTGAGGTAGGAAAACAGAAAAATTAGTGAGCGGATGAATGAAGAAGTAGAGAAAAGACGTTCGTAATTCCAAATTCAGAACTTGAAAATAGAAGGAAGAAGCCAGACTGAAGACGTTTTTCTTTTATTTTCCACAGTTGAATAATAAATTCCGACAGTGAAAAATAGCTTTTAGAAGAATGAAGCTGGAATAGGTAATTAATTTTGAGTGGAGAGCTAGAGTATCACAATAAATTTGATGGATTCAGTAATGGAATCGAAACAGCACAAAAATGATACTTTTTTTGAATCCTGGACCCAGATAAAGACACACGAAATGTCCAACTGGAGAAACTGAGTCTTTTTAAGATGTTCATTATTCGAATTCGGCAGGGTTGAAATACAAAGAAATGCTGAAAATTAAGTTAGCCAAAATCGAAATACATAATTGTACTTTGGACGACGATAATTACAGAGTAGCGCGGTCAAAAAGATATCATATTTCTTTCTGGAGAACCAGTTGCTCAAGTATTATTCTGGTCAGCTATTTTTAGCGAGTTCATTTTGAAAAATAGAAAATCAAAAATTAAAAAGTGTGAAATATCGGATGGTATGAAACATCAAACGAGAGCATCAAATATTTGCACTTCGAAACTTTGGTCTATTGTTTGGACAACTGTATCCGGGGATTAGTTACAAATCAAGAACTTCGATCTATCAAAGTTTCAATTCGAGTAAGAAACTTAAGAAAAGATTCCACACTTTGAGGTCGAGTTTAAAAGCCACTGGATGTACAAACCTCAGAAAATAAAATTGCCCATATATACTCAATGCCTAACATTATTTCTCTCTCTTTTCCTATTTTCTTATCTCGAAAACACCCAAAAATCCCCGCCCCTCGGACCCTATTATAATCGAAACGAGTCTCGGAGCAAGAGAAGAAGGGAAGGGGGACGTCTTCGCGTATTTTTGATTGAGTTTCGTGGTGCATATGTGCTCATCTGCAACAACATGAGCCAGTTGGCGTTACACAGATACATACAACTACCAATCTCATCGAAAAAATAGGAAAAGGGCCGATGAAAATGAAAATGAGCCAGCACACAAAAGTTTTTGGTGCAAACAGGGGGCTGAGAAGAAGGGAAAATGGCGAGAAATTTCTAATTAAAAAGTTGGAGAAGAAGGACAAAAAAGAAGCATCGTACTTTTTCGATTGAGAGAGCAGTTGGCGTTGGGAATCCAGATTCGAAGAGTCAAAAAAAGAAACAGAGGTGGTCGAAAAATTGGGGGATAGTGATGGATTAACCGGGGGTGGAGAGACCTCAATTTGGAAAATAATAGTAGTGGAACCAGAAGATATGGGGAGAGAATAGGAAGAACACATAGACATGTCAATGTGATGAGGAAAATGGAGCCAAAAGATCTTGAGAAATGTAACAATTAGAACTGGGAGAGAGACATGGATGATCGACAGGTGGTTGACTCCTGGAGAAGAGAGAATATGACCTTTTGGGAAGATGGAGGTTTATGGGTTTTCATTCGATTAGAAGAATAGAAGAGGATCCTCCCCATCAATAAAGACGAGTAGAATGAAGTCCCTCTGGGAGAACCCATAAAAAGTGACTTCCCAGTTCGAACTCTGATTCGATTGACATTAAAACAGATTGAGCTTCGAGATACGGAGGTGGAAAAACTGACTTCTCTATTCGTTTCGAAAGGGAAGAAATCTGACACACAACTTTTCTCTCTTTATTTTGGTTTGAGGTGCCCACTTGTGAAATGTGAGAGAGAAGTCTTCGTTTGAAAAGAGGCAGGGGGACGATCGGTATGCACGGGGAGCCACACAAATAGTGAAGAAAGTGACAACAAAACAAGAAACCGGCTTTTATCAATTAGTTATGACTTCTTCTTCACTATATTTTCTTTTTGGTTTGAAGAGGCTTTGAATGGCAGATGACTAGATGTTTTTTTACTGAAAAATCTTCATAATAAGCAACTTCAGAGATAACTTCAGTAGCTAGAGTTGGAGTTGGTTTTTTAGAACAGAAGTTTTCGATTTAGAAATTTTAACACTAATTGGACACTACTGAGTAGGGAGAAAACAACTTTTTCAAAAGGAACACTGTAAAAACTGAATGAGTAAAGAAAGTGTGGTTTTTGGATCATCCTATACTTCATCATATTTCAGATAGGGAACAAGTTTCAGCGAATGATCTAATCAATGGGAGAGACAATTTTGAAAAACGGTTTCATGACTGGTATCTCAATGTCTAACATTCAAAATATCACTTCCATGAAATCCCAATTCAAAGTTCTAATGTAACTGCTCATTTTTCGAGCACTTCAAACAACGAAACTTCTCTGACTGGACAGCGGTCATCATTCGCAGAGTCGACTCTGGAAATAAAATTTCTAATTTGCAGCCGCCATCATCATAATCATCCAACCTTTCCAATTTTTTCGACCGGAAAACGAGATTCCGAAATCCCACACACCTTGGTCAGAAAATGAACAGTTACGATTAATTCAGAGTTCAGCTCAAGGTGTACCAACGTTCAATCTTAAAATAAACTGTGGCAGAAACAAAATATTGGCTCAACCACGATCCAACTCAGTCTGATCAGTCTGGACTGGAATTTTCGGAAAAAATTCAACGATCAGAACATCTGACTGTAGGATTACATATGGTGCTAACTTGACAATGCCGGATAAACATGAAAAATAGGACGGCTTCTCTGCCTACCAAAAGAAGTACTTAATTGATTCCAGTTTTTCGTGCCGAACGATGACCAGAGAAGAATGCGAGGGGGGTCCGGAGCCAAGTGGTTTCGTGCGGAAACGACATCTCTCCGAAATTCCGGAAATTCCCCAGTGACCATCTGAGCCAGTTGGAGAAATCGCGCAAATCAGTTTGTCACAAACCAACTGAATGCGATGTTGCCGCCTCTTTCAAGAAATGGGGAATCTATCAAACGGGGGGAGAGGAGGAAAGTGTTGTTTTAGAAAACATATGGAGAATAAGGGGGAGATAGGAGAGCAGATGTGTGTTGGATCGTTTAAGAAATGTATGAGTGGGTATGAACGAGAGAGAAGAAGAAGTTTTGAGCGAGATAGATATATTAGAAGGCACGATTATGAATAAATGATCAAGTGTGAAACGGGGTGTCGACACGTCGTTGAGACACACTTGATGTGTGAGAAGCACAAGTTTTGAAGGTGGGAACATTTGAGTACGGAGAAAGTTTATTTCGGAATATGAGCATCTGGTAATTATCAAGGCGGTAATTGACACTTTCACACTGCTCTTTTGCAGTTTCCGATTAGGCACCAAACATTGGAAAAGTGCATGTTGCAAAGGGAATGTTGACGGATATCAAAATGTGGATAATTGGCTTCATATATTATTACAAAGGACATCCTGAAAAGGTGAAGAATATAAAGTTCAAAGAAGATACAAAAGAAACATAAGGTTTTCACCATGATCATCAAATAACTCGTTGTTCTTTCCGGGGATCAGAATCATTTATGATTTTTCCTCGGTTGGTTGTGGTAGAACTTTACTTTATATAAACTGAACCATTCTGAAATGAAAATCGGTGAAATGCTAACATTTTTTATCTCAGCAGTGGAATCTCCTAGTTCCAGGAGCGAAAGCCAAAAAATGTTGAACTCTCTCATTCTGCTCCGTGAATGTCAATGGCAATCAAAAGTCTTATGATCACATAAATTTTCTCTGATGTTCAAGACAGTGGACCAGTCGATTTAAGTCTTTTGTGGTTTTAATTTGAGAAGCCTGTAGATTCAGAGTGCCAGACGTCTAGATGTTTGAACTCAAAGCAAGAAAGTTTAAGCTCAGATCTGAAAACATCGATCGCGAATTTGACGAATGATTTCCTATTTACCAGTTTTGAAATGTGCCAGCGAAACTTGGTACAAGAGATTGAGATGAAGCATATAATCAACTCTGACGTAACGCTATTTACTGATCAAATCTGTCAATCTGGAAAAATTTCTTGCTAATTCTGAAAAACGAGTATTTCAGTGTGTTCAAAAATCTGGAATTCCATGAAATCAGAATCCCTTGGTACCATAGTATCATATCATGCTTCATAGTTCAAAGATATTCTATTTTTCAAATCCTTCCATCTTGAAGAATTCCCTTAACACATCCATCTGAAGTGTTCTCTTTGATTTCAGATCCATCAAGTTCCTGACACCCAATTCCAAAAAGACAGAGTAAGTTGTTTGTTCAGAACAAAAAACGGGAGCTTCTTCTCTCGTCGTCTTCTCCCATTTCTCTGTCGTCCACCAATTCCCGAATGTAAGACAATAATGCAGATAAGCCGAAACGTCGTCGTAAAACTGCATAATTCATGGGTTCTGTTGCTCTTTTTCGCCCCAAAAGGTTTTCTCACAGCAGCTCCCGGTTTCAAAGTGAGATCATATGTCGTTTTTCAATGATTTTCTCAAAGTTTTCAGGAGATTCTTTTTGATTTAACTGAGATCCAGTCCAAAAAGAAAAAACCGCTCTCCAGTACAACGAATTTCTGGATTCATGAAAACTTTCATTCCTGAGGTCTTTCTCATTCCATAACCCACCGAATGGGGCTTCTCGAATGATGTTTTGTTAGTTCTATGAAAGATGAATATACTGCTCATAGTAGCAGTAGAAGTCAGAAAATTTTCGAGAAGAAAAGTTTGAAAGTGCAGAAACCGTGAATAAGTCATTATGGGAATCCATGTGATTCCTTGAGTCACGTTAGTGCTCCAAAATGAATATGGATCTACAAGGTTGGAATGTGTCAGTCTTCATATAGTTTTCCGTTTACAAAACGAATTTTCATTGCTCTCACATTTTCAGATTTTTTGTTAGCTTTGAATCTCTGAAATTTCGGGACCTTTTGCTAGCCAAATACATTTTAGAAGACCTCCCGCTGCTTCCTTTCATGTCTGCAAATAATGCAATTTTCAGCGAGTTCCTTTTTTTCGTTTTTCCCGCCAAACAAAGTTCACTTTCCGTTTACGTTTTCAGGGATTTTAAGTCTCTGGTAAAAATGCTTGCAGACGTTCTCTCTCAACCCTCGGTGGTTTAATTATTGAGCGTTTTTCAGATCTGGTAGATGAAAAACCGATCTTGAGTTTGATTAGATCTACCAGTGCTCAACGACCGCTTCAGAACAAAAAGTAGAGATGGAGCTCATCGTCGACTAAGTGCTTAATATTGAAACTTTTTTCCAACAAAAGTTTTGGTCTCCATTTTGGAAACCTTTCAGCACAAAAAAAACTCCAAACTCAATTTCCTCCTCCTTCCGTTCATCCCGAATCCCACATAGTCCTGTTTATCATTCCATCTATCATTTCCACTCGTTTATCACAATTTTTCGTTTTCCTTTCCTCCGCCGCCTTTCAACGAGTTGAATTCACTAAATTACCACTTTCTTCGTCTTCTTTTCCACTACCACCACTACTATTACTTCTTTCCATACTTGTCATACCCGTTTCCGTGCATATTTCTGTGTATATTTTATTGACTCACCCGAGAGCAGACTCCCAAAAAAAAAGGAGAGGAAAATTGATACGGGAGTCCTTCTCTCGACTTCTTCTCTTCGTCTTCCAGATATTTTGGAAGGGGCGGAGCTTCTTCTTTCTTTTGTTTCTGTTTGTTTAATGAGAACAAATCGAAGAAAAAACGTGTCTTTCTGCCTTCCACTTACTCAATCAGCTCCTCACTGCCCATTCAATTTCCTTCTTCTTTTTTCGTCCGTTGTGTTTCTTCTCAACTTTTTTTTCCGACAATTTTGAAGACGACACACACTTTCTTCTCCTTCTCCTACTCAACTTTCTTCATTCCAGAATCTGCGACTGAATGGATGCGTCGTCTTCTTCAACGAACAAATAGTGCGTTTTCTTATTACTCAAATCCTTCTTCATCTCAGGCCCCAAATATTTGCTTTAATCAAAACTCATCTCTTCTCTCTTTCTCATTCCGGAGCTCTAATTAAGTCTCTGTGCCGGGTGGAGAGGAGATGAGCGAATGTGGGCGCAATTAATAACAAGAAATAAACATATATTTTGTCGAACCCACTCAATCCGCACAAATGCCGCTTTCAGACAGATGTACGACTCTTCTGATTCTTGCTTTGGAGATTCTGGATGTTGTTGACTCGTTGGCGTGTTACTCGTGTATTGCGCTGAATTACAGGTCTGTTTTGGATGGGTTCGGAAAACTTTGGAAGCGGAACTAGGAAGTCTAATTTCTAATTTGTCAGTACTACCAAATCTTGTTCAGCGAGCTCGAATCTAGTAAAAACCACGTTACAACTTCTGATCAAAAGTTGAGGAGGCGTCGGCTTCAGATCGGATCTATTTTTTAGACGGCTTCTGATCGAGAGTTGCAAAAAAAAAATTGTAGAATCTTAGACGGGATTAGTAGTCGTCTATCTTGGAATCATTTTCGGAGAAACCTAAAGGTATGCGAGACTTCACACTGAACTAACAGGTGCCGATAAGTTTCTAATGACTGTGACTTCTTGGCATCACTATTCTCATTAGGGACTTTGAATTTCTGTAAATCGGAAGGTCCGACTAACTCTAGTAATACAGAACGGCCGCAACACTGTTATTCACATTGTGTTCAGAAATGTTTTTCACACTGGCCCAATCAGAGCTCTGATTTGTGGTAGTACGACTGTCGCCTTCTGTTTCGAATTTTCCCTTTCCCACAATAGGATTTCTTCCATTCTTTAAAGGCTCCAAGCACTTCAAGATTTCCAGGCAGAACGTGCTCTCCCGAAACGACGCGCTCTTCCCTCCACAAAGTCGCGAGAATCTCACCGCGTTGTTTGATGTCTTGTCAGAGGTATCCACTTTCTCCCTTCTTAGTCTTCCATCTCAGTTTCCATTTCAGAATAGTATCGCACACGTGGAATTGTCTTCCAGCTGTGCTGATGTCACTCTGACAACGCAACCCTCTTTTTTAAACACCCCGATTGCAATATGTGATACTAACGATAAATGTGTCAAGATGGACTTTTATTATTCAGGTTTTTTGAGTTCTCGAGTCTTGGTAATTTCAATGGAAATCTATTACAGGAGAAAAGGTGGTCCTGCGAAATTGTCTTTCAACTCTGATGGAAACTTCGAAAGCTCTGAAATTCCCGCACCACTGTCCAATGTATTCCGATGATCGTTCAGAACTGTGGGTTCGCATTTTTTCTTCAACTTTTGAAATCTTTTTTATTCAGAAAAGTCGGTCCGATGAGAAACGTCAGTGTGTGCTCTTGTCAAAATGATTTATGCAATTCCTTTGCCCGTTCGACGTTAATTTCGGTCTTTCTCTTGTTCTCCTTATTTATGGCGTTCTAGAATTTCGGGTATTCGAAAACTTCATAAACGTGGATTTCCAATGAAACTGTTACATAGAGTGAACGTGTTTTCTAGCTATTCAATGATGAGATTCATTTCAAGCAAATTCCAAATAATTTTATCACGATGAGTTCAACAAAAATGATTTCTGATCACGAGCGGAGAAATATCGACTATCTCAATAGCTCTTTTATGCCATTTTGTAAGTTTTTGTAACAAGAGTTTGAGATCCGGATTCCCAAATTTTGAGGTCCGTCCACATTTTTCAGGGCGCCGAACAGCTTTCGTGTACAAGTGTGAACTGGGATTCAGTCTTCTGATTCTGATCTGCGCGTTCGCCGAATTGATCATCTACGACTGCTACGTCATCTTTCTTCACTTGCTCATCGCCTCTTTCGTTTTCGTTCTTCTCTTTCTCGAGTTTTACTTTGGAAGTGTTTACAACTGTGCCGCTCTTCTTCATCTTCACACTCTCAGCGCTGGTTTTATGTCATTCATCTGTTGGATTGGAGTACTCGTACCCATCTTTTTCGGAGAATCCGTCTATCTTGCCAGCCGTCAGGTTGTGTGAGTTTTTTGAGTTAAAGGGGAACAACAGTATTCGAATGTTTCAGTCATGTGATATACAAGTATTACGGATGTACAATCATTTGTGGTTCTCTTCTGGCCTCATTCGCGGTTTCATCGTTTGCAAGACGTAAAGAGGTACAATTCTAGAACTACTCATGAATCTAATTTTTGAAAACGTTCAGATCAGATCAGTGGAACTGTCGCATGTTGACTACCTGAAAAGACTAATGAAAACGACGAATGGAGTGGCTGCGGATGTTCAGAGAGAAGCGAGAGAGTTCCATTTGAAGGCCAGAGATATTCACTCTTTCTCTTGATTTTGTTTTGTTTTGGTTTTTTTTGTCATAATAAATCATAGTTTTGTATAACAAAGTTTTCATTGTTCAAATTGACCCGATAAAAAAAAACAACAGCAAGAACAAAAGGCAAAGTTTAATCAAGATTCCTGACTCGGCAGGAGAGTTGAGAAGGTTTTCTTTCGAAGGTGCTTAGACTGGAAACATGAGATAGTCCATAACCTGGACGTCTGATGTTCGATGACGAGCGGGCATTCATGAGAGAATATGAAGACGTTGAGGTATAGGAGGATCCAGCGAAGGAACTGCTAGAAGTTGCAGATCGACGGAGACCGTAACCAGAAGTGGGAAGTGCAGATGAAATTAGGGATGACGAGGAGTTACTCGACTCCAAGGATGACGTGGATGATGTCATGGCATCTGATCTCCGGCTGGCGACCACCGATGCACTCCGTGCACTTCTGGCTGGAGGAGGTGGAGCATCCGTGGCTGCTTTTCTCAGTTTATCTTTTTCTCTGGCAGCCGAACTCAATGGTAACCGACTCGGACGGATTGGCTCTTTCGGTGCGGGACTCGGACTACGGTAGGACATTGGAGATGGAGATTGAGATCGGACAGTGATGACTGGTTGAGGGCGGACAACTGCGATGGCTTTGCGTTCTGTTCTCCACGGAGATGTTGCTCGGATTGGTGTAGAGGGGAGACGGAGACTGGAAATATGATATTGATGTGAGAACATAAAATGGAAAGGTTAACCTTGAACTTCTCACGAATTCTCCTAGAGCTTCATCGTCTTCTTGTTCCTCATCATTTTTCGTTTCCTTTGTTCTTATTCTACTTCTCAAACTTGGTTTCTTTATCTTTGATTCCTTCTTACTCTCCGTCGTCTTTCTGTTACTCCACAACTCTTCCTCTTCTTTCATCTTCTGTTCATCCAAAGTGTCCGAACATGTTTCACATCTCGATAACTCGACAGCTGCCTGAAATATCTTCTTTTTTCTCCCACCACCGGAAACTTCCCAAACACTCACTTGATTGATAATGGCTCTCGTTGGTCCGGTTTGTTCCGTTGATTTTAATTGCTCTTTTACCGAATTTTCGATCTTCAAAAGAACTTCTTCGTCTTCAGGAAGTACCAGTTTGGCCTTGATTTCTGGCAAGAATTTGATAGCTCTGATTCTGATATTTGAGATCGGATCTGAGGTCAATCGAAGGGTGTCATCCAGGAAATTTTCAATGAATATTCGTTTACTGAAAACGGAGAGAACGATTTCAGCAACATCAATATAGGTTATCCTCCTGTAGCAGCAGCTGTGAGTCGAGAGTTCTAAAAAACATATCAATGTTTTAAGAACAGCTCGAAACACGATCTTACCTTTGTTGAAAAATTCTATGATATCCTTCCTGGTCGCTTCTTTTGAAATTTTCTTCATGAGAATCAGTAGAGTTTCACAGGCAGCAATCCGACAAGGAATTGCTCTCTGAAACCTCAGTTTCAAAACTTGAAATTTCAAAAAAGAAAACTCACCACATTTAGAACCTCTTTCTTCAACAGTGGCACGAATGTCTCAATGATGGTATCCTCTTCTATGCAATTCGACAACGCCTTCATACTCTTCAAGAGTGCTTCGTGACTTCTCCACGAACTCGACGTCCTCAAAATCTGGTTGCATCCGATGATTAGTCGATTGAGTTGTGTCACGGTGGTTTTCTGAAAAGAAACAATTTGAATTTAAGATTCCAGTCGGCTTCTCACCCCCGGATTGTCCTTCACATTTTCATAGAGAATCGGGAGAATTTTGAAAAGATTATGAGAGATTTTGGCGATGACATCAGAAGATCCACCATGAAGAAGTTCGATGAACGGAGGAATCAAATCGTTTTTATCAGGGAACATGATGAGAATCTCGTGGTAAGAGGCAGCAATGCATACTCTCACTTCTTCATCTAGAAATTGCAACTTGTCAAATTCAAAATTCAAACGTCCCTCTTACCATGATCAGTGCAGAACATCTCCAGAAATGGGAGTAATCTGTCAACCTGTTTTTTGAACATTGTCAGCATACATGGATAGTTGAAACAACACGTTTTCTTCAGAACGTTTAGAATATTCTTCTGAGGCCCTTCACACAATTCATCCGAGATTTGAACCATCTTACAGTAGGTGTTCAGAACCCATGATTTGTCTAATTGATCCAGAAGTTCGTTCAGTTCCCATGACCATTTCCCGAAGTTGTTCGAAATCACTGGAAGACCCTCATTCTTCTTTTCCAAAGCCTCTTCAGTCAGTTTTTTGATCACCGAGAACAGAGTATGTTTTCTTGCGTCTGAAATTAGTTTTTATTGCTTCAAAAATTCTCGAGAAACTACCTCTAGTGAACAAAGAGAAGGCATCCGTCAAACTGTTCATGGCTGCTTCTCGAACATTCATCTCTTCATCATTCAGCAGATGAACATATGATTGAAGGAGACAGGAAACGACATCGTGAGAGTTTCTGAAAATGTTGATAAATGGTTATGAGATTTTTCAGAAAAAAAAACGACTTACTTTAGGGCGTTAGCAATAACGAAAAGTCGTTGAGCAACTGCCACTCGCACGTTTGAGTTTGCATCTTTGCACAATGTGGTAACGATGGGGCAGAGGTCTTTTCGGATTCTGAAAATACTTGGAAACGGTACGAAAGCATGTGAAGTTTTTTGCACGATCGAAAATATTTTTTGGTTTCGATTTTAGCTACCAGTGCTGAGAACGCGCTCTGGATTTTAAACAGAAGATTGAGATGAATTTGGGAATTTTGATTTGATGATTTCACTGCAAAAAACTTACTCATTTGGAGGTAAAAATAACGCCAACTTGTGAATAATTTTGGTTGCAATTATTCTTCTCTGCACTCTTTGAACTGGCTCAGCTTGTGTTTGGATAACCGGAATGATCTGAAATCTTTTTGTATTCTTATGAGTTCCAAAACACTAATAACCCACGAATTGCTTGATCGAGCTCAGGGAAAGTTTATCCGCAACTTCAACGATAGTTTCCAACCAAGCTGCCGCACTCACTGAAAATTATCAAAATTTAAAAAAGTTTCTTGAAAATTGAAAAAAAAGTTATGAAAGCCAAGTTAGTGAAGTTTTAGAAATCAGAAGGATGTGTTAGAGATACATACAGTGATGCATTTGGTTGTTGATGCTGCTGCCAGCTTTTATAATAACTTTTTCCTTTTCGTGAACATCTGGAAATGGTTAGACATGGGAGAGGATAGGGATAGAAGGGGGTTGCAAAGCGAGGAATGATTTGGAAAGATACTTACGGTGCTCTTTTTGATTTTGGATGTTTTCGAGAATATTCTCGAGAAGCAGATCCACGATTCCTCTGAAATCCCAAAATGAATATTGAGTTTTCGAAAGTTGAAAAACTCACTGAAACTTCTTAACCAAATCCTCATTTTGAATGATTGACTTGTAGACCACTGCAGCTTCACAGTGCAAATCAAGATTCGATTTTTCAACTTTCAGACACTTTTGAATGGCTGGTAACATTTTCAGAAGACATTTCTCTCCATCTGAAGTGTCCAAAATGTCTGGAAACGTTCGAATTGATGTCAGCTTTTGGACTTCAGAACCGTCTCTGAAAATGTTTTTCAATGTTGAATTTTCAAACAAAAAACTCACTCAAGATTGATGAGGGCTTGATCAAGAGGCGACCTCAGAAGTTCTTCCAAATCTGGATCTTCTGCCATTTTGAATAGTTTCTCGAAATCCAGTTTCACCATCGGTGGCTCTTTTGATTCTTCGTCATCATCGTCGTCCAGTGGACCCTGATCATGCTGAAAATTTACTTTTATCTATGAAGCAAAGATGAGTGTCACTTTGATTCGAGATTCTCCGTCCATTTCGGTTGCAGCGGCGACCATTGAAATGTTAGGATCTGGAGAATCCTGGTGAATAGAAATCTGCAAAATAATCAATGAAGGTTCGAGATAAACCAAGACACAAAGCCAGCACGTGAGAGAAACTGAAGAGTCAACAGTTTGAACGGCCCGCCCCTTTTTCGCATGATCTTCAAGATAAGAAAAAAGATGCGCGGGGCACTTTGAAGTATGTGGGCAAATATCGAGAAAAACTGATATGAAATGGTTTCAGATGATGGAAAGATCTTGGGAAAATACATGATGAATTGGACCGGAAAGAATGCAGAAACAACATGATGCTCGATAATACAAACTCTCGGAATGTGTTGGATAGAGATAGAGAGACACAAGGCAGCTGGCTCCCGGGCGACGATGAGCAACTCTCTCCCGAAACATTGGAAATGATTGGAGAGACGCAGACGCAAAGTCGGTGTGTAAAGATATTCGGGCGATGAGCAGCAGTGATCGGGATCGAAGGGCACGAGATATATCCAGTGAGAAGTTAAAAGCGAGGGAGGAGGAGATGGGGCAAGTCGATAGTGTTCTGTCTCACCCCCGAAAAACAGACACTGAAACCGGAGAGCTCCAAAGACCACGAGACACGGAAAAGAAGTGTGAGATGACCTGTAATTGAATACAACTCATTTTTTGAAGAGCTAGACGGGGTTTCTAGGTGATTTGTACCTGGCTCGTAGGAAGATGAATTATTGGGACATGACAATGTGCTGACATTTGAATATGATTTCTTTTTGTCGCAGCAAAGCCTTCTCCAGGACCTTTGGCTTAACCGTACGGGCAACTTTTCGAGGTTCTATCTTGAATCATATGTTTTTCACTGATTTTTTTTTCAGATTCTGAATATGAAGCGTCGATTCAACCTAATCCGAATCAAAATTTCAGCTTGAAGAGTTGAATATCAACTTATTTGCTTGACCCAAAGATTCGACCAAAAATGATTGTCAAAGAATTGTCAGACGTATCAGTTTGACCTGATAGAACTTGAAAATCTCCATTCCACGTGACTAATCTGGTTCTGAATGTCAGGAACCCACGTTTGTGCATACAGAAAGAAAGAAAACATTGAAAACAAGTTCAGTTCAAAGTTCTCTATTAAGCAATAAAACAAGCAGCATTCAATGATGGTAGAAAACGACGCTATCAATAGAAAGAAGAAGAAAGGTTTGTCGGAAGCTATGCGATGATTCAGTGGAGGGAGTTCTGGAAAATCGCCATCGAGAACTATTTCTTATCATCTAACCTCCATTTCAGATTCCCCAGAGCCACCAGTCATCTTGATCTCCCAGATTGATTCAGAGAGTTCCCTGGAATCCAGAGGCTCTGATCACAATGCAAGCCAACTTACTGGAGACTCCGAACATCGCCCTCTTCTTCCAACTGTCGCTTCGCTTTCTGATCTCTCACTCATCGAAGATTCTCGTTCTGGCATCAACTCAACATCTCTTACGAATATTGATTCCCCCTCGAATGCGGAAGGTTCGAAGCTCCGAAAGATTTGGGTCCAAAAGTTCTCAATCCGATTGTTTCCAGATTCTTCTGATGAGCTGAACAATCTTCTTCTGAAGTTTGAGAATCATATCGAAACCGCTGATCCGAAACTCAGTCTTCTGGACACGGAGAATCACAATTCTCCCTGTTACGCTTACAAGAAAGGTTATCGTCGTCATGGAGTGGTCAGAGCTCAAACGGGTTCTGAACAGACATCGTTCAAGTCTATTATCTCTCACCCTGTGTTTGGCCTTGCTGTCTTTTTTCTGCTCTCTTCCTTTTTCATTGCCACATTGATATCTGAAAATGTTGAGAGCCCCGTAGCTCGGTATCCGAGGGAAAGCGAAGGTTAGTAGTAAACTCTTCACAAATAGTTCATATAGTTTTCAGAAAATGATAGATCTACGGAGACTGTGCCGACCTATACAACAAAAGAAAACCAACCTTATGAGTGCAACAATCTGATTACTCTCCTAACAATTGCTCTCTTCCTTCATATCATCCCCGCTGCTTGGTTCTACCGATACGAGCTCTATCTGGTGCGGTGGGATCATCCACCACCACGCGGAAATTCCCTACGTAATGAACTTCCACACATATCACCCGTAAAGGAACCGTCCTTCCGGGAGGCCGCTGGAAAAGATAATGAGAAAGCGATGCCTGAAAAAGTTTCATGTGGACCCCTAATTCAACGTTGGCTTCCGTTTCCGAAGGATCAATTCAAAGAATCTCCGAACATTGCATATGACTCTGATGACTTGAGATCAATCGACACCTCCACCATCTCCACTCAATCAGCTCCGTCGGACTATCTCGACTCGACCAGATCGGATCGGACGATGTGGGATGATTCAGACGAAGATGTCATGAACCTCCGAAAAAATAGTTCAGGATTGATTGTTAGAGAAGATGTGGCTCAGGATTGGGAAGCACAGCGAGACCTTCGGGGTGCGTTCCTGCTGAAAGACTTCTTCACCACAATGGGACTGGATCAGAGCCAAGCTTGGCTGAAAGTTCAAGGATGGGCGACGGAGGAATACAATAGAGAACTGAGGGCTCAGGAGGCAGAGGATGCGGCTGCTCATGGCGGAATGACAAGAAAGCAGAGAGATCAAAAAATGTACGCGAGATGGGATAAGTTTCTGCAGAAAGATGCCGTTCGTATCATGCACAAGAGAATCAACAATCAGGAGTTTGCGAGAGTGATCTTGATGATTGAGGCAATTGATGAAGTTCAATTGCAGAAAGAGAAGAGGGCGAGAACTCCCGGTTAGTCCTTAAACATTTGAAACAACTAATGTTTCGAAATTTCAGCTGAGAACGTCGCCCACTACGTTGAAGAATCGTTTGTTGGATGTCCCGAAGATGAACTCGCAATAACTGATATCGCATGGAAATCCATCGACCGCATTGACAACTACATCCACGCCTCTGCTCAAGACAAATGGGATCACTTTTACAGATGTGATCCGCCACGTCATTGTCACGATTGGTGTCGAGTCCGAATGTCGAAAGATTTTGATGACGACATCGATTTCTACGATGCATGCTGGGTCTATCCATGGTTGGAGCTTTTCGACAAAGTCTATCACAAGTTCAGAAACAAGCTGATTTGTGCCGCATCTCCTTACCACAAATGCACAGTTGGCGTTCTTTGGCACTGGCTCTACGAGAATAAAGTCAAATTCATGCTGGTTCTGAACGTTGATGTGGAAAGGAATCTTCATTCGTCGGCCGATTGGTATCCGAGAAAAGTGGGCGAGACGTACAAATGCAGAAGAAATCGAGAGAGGGAGTACATCGTCAGACTCGTAGAAGCCAAAAAGCTTTCTAATGGAGGTGGAGTGGAACGGAAATTTGTCGTCACTCTGATCAGGTTCATACACGTCTGACTCTCTCGATTTCAATAAGTATCTTTCAGATGCAACCAGAGAATCCACTCGAAAAGTATTAAAATCCTGTTCATGCACAACTGGGAGCAAGACGGAATGGTGGTGGAATGGCAGTCGTACGTTCCGATTCTCGAGCGTGTCACTCTTCTTTCTTTTGGAAGACCAGTTGTTGTGATGAGCAAACATGGATCCGGTAGAGCCATGACAGTGATCCTATCAGTGATGGCTGCAGTGATGGCACACTACGACAACGACGTCAGTATCCATTCTATGGTGCAAGCGGGGCGGGCTTCCAAGAGACAGGCGATAGTCGTCTTCAATCAGGTCTATGTTTGGAGACAGTGGCACTACGAAATGCTATTCAAGGTAAACTGAAAGTTCAAGTTGCCTGACAATAGTTTATTTCCAGTGGCACATGGACAAGATCCTCCGTTTCCGGACCGAAATGCCGTATAGATTCTTTATGTATAAAAAGGAACAGCAGAAACACTTGACCCAATTTGTCGAAGAACAACGTCACGGAATCTGGTTCATTCACTACCAATACGAAGTGGCTCGCTACGAGAGATTCTGGGCCTACACGGGGTACTATCAAGCATGGGATCTGTTCCTAGAGTATCGAGAAAGAAAACTGGAGTGTTTGGAGGAAGGATCTCATCCGGTTCATGCTCTCCTTGTCTACGATTATAAGAAGAAGAAAGAGACCGCCCACGAATATGACAGTTTGGTGCCGATCAGAAGACGTCCGCTCAGAAAAGGTGAGAACTGTAGAAAGTATTGCTTAGAACTGATCCTATTTGTAGGAGACGGTAAGAGAGATCCGAAACGAGACAAAGTGGAGTTCGTTAATAGAAATGAGCTTTCCTTCGAAGAGGCTGCCACATTCGAACACTTCGAACATCTAATGATTCCTGAAGTTTGGAAATTCAAGGGACGAAACCATTTTATGTACTTGAAAGATTATAAAGAGAAACGAGCTAAGGGAGCTCAGTTTTTGGAAGCATGGAAGACGTGGATGGACAAGGACGGACAGCAGGGCATCATGAAGCCAGGAGACCAATTTTCTTTGCCATGGCATCCAAAATCGGAATGATCGGAATGACGATTTTCATTGTTTTTTCGAGCTGAATGAATTATTGATATTGTGAAAATCTACATTATTGGGTCTGAAACGAAACTGTATTTATTTGAATGTATCGTCTGGAAATTTCAGGAAGAAATATTCACGAATGCAAGTTCATTGCATTTACCTACGATACTTCTTAATTGGAGTCTCTGTCTGCGACTATAGTGTTCTGCAGTTTTGGGCTTCCGTGAATAAAGTTGTCAACATTTTTTCCGGTACTTAGCAAATAGACTCATGAAAGTTGAGGTTTTGAAAAATGTCATCATCACATCGAAGGATATTTTTAACCCATTGCACGTGCGTCTTTTCTATCATTGAGACCGTCATTTGAACTCTGAAAGTGACCGATCTCTGGGTGTCTCCTCGTTATCAATTACACCAACCGACTGGTCATTCATTTTGTGATAGGATAGACCCTCTCGCTTTCGATTCCCAACGAAAGGGACAATGCACTTTGTGGAGTCACAGACAATCAGATCGCCTGTTGCCGCCTCTTTTCCCGAGTTCTTTCCTCACTTCCTTTACCTTCCTCCTCGACTCCTGATTCTCATCAGCTATGATTTCAACCAAGTTTCTTAGACCTTCAGTCTCAATTTTCGGAATCGGAAAAACGGTATGTTCATTCGGTTTAATGAACCTACCCCAGACCGCCTCCAAAAACATTGTCATCACACATCAAACACACAACCTCTTGGGAGAAACTGTTCATTGATACAACATTTTGCTGGGGGTTATTTTCGGATCATTGGAATCAGTCAGACTTTTAACTCATTCTAAATCTTGTTTTCATTTTGAAAAATTGTGCTAAACTTGGATGAAAGTAAACTCTTATTTTGTGTTAAAAAATCAAAACTTGTTTCTGGATTCCAATTTAAAATTCGACTCCTGAATGTTTTCCGAATCCACGAAAAGATGTTTCGAATGATCCCAGTGATCTTAACACTTCCCAAAAGCTTTGATTTCTTTTCACCTATCTCTCTCTCTCTCTCTCAAGAAGAGACCCTCCCTCTTTTTTGCTGACCATTGCAACACCCCTCTTGACCAGTCTGTGTTCTCTGCGTTCGCGCTCTTTTTCTATTGTCCATAAAGCACGTTTGCATTAATTCCATGTCAGTATATAATCCAATGTAGTCTCCAAAAGACATTTTCGTTTCGTGCAAGAATTCAGAGTTTGTCTTCTCTCTGGGTTTGGAGTCAGTTTTTTAGGTTTTGAAAACTTAAAGAGCCCTGATTTTCAATTGGACTTTTTCAATCGGGTTCAGTTATTGAGTTGACTGGAACCAGAGACAATCAACTCTGATTCCAGCCCCTTTATAAAACAGACTTATTGTTATTCATATGGATACCACATGTTGCATCCACGTAAACAATCCATCAACTTTAATTCTCAATTCGTTTTACTAAACACTGCCGAAATGTTCATCAAACTGAAATATCTCCTATTCTTGCTGTTGCAGTGCTCAATGTCGTCTCGTGCTCCACCAAAGGCTCTTCTCCAAGATATGGTGGTCCCACCACGTCAACTATTCGGACCTGGACCTTCCAATATGGCTGATTCTATTGCTGAGACCCAGTCGAAAAATCTGTTAGGCCACTTGCATCCAGAGTTTGTGCAGGTACAAATGGATTGAATTCAGATGGATAAATGACAATTGATTTTCAGATTATGGGGGATGTTCGTCTTGGTCTCCAGTACATTTTCAAGACGGAAAACAAGTACACGTTTGCTGTCAGTGGAACTGGTGAGTATACTACTTTTGAGACCAAAATGATCCAAGTTATCGAAATTTTCAGGACACTCTGGAATGGAGTGCGCTATGGTGAACCTTCTGGAGCCAGGAGACAAGTTCTTGGTTGTTGAAATCGGATTGTGGGGCCAACGTGCTGCCGATTTGGCCAACCGAATGGGAATCGAAGTGAAGAAGATTAGCGCTCCCCATGGAAAAGCTGTTCCAGTCGAAGAGATTCAGAAGGCGATTGCTGAATATAAACCGAATCTTGTGTTCGTGTGTCAAGGAGACAGCTCAACTGGAGTTGCTCAACCATTGGAAACTATTGGAGACGCGTGTAGAGAGCATGGCGCATTGTTCCTTGTCGACACTGTACGTATTCTGACCCTTATTCCTTCGTAATCTCCCTTCTTCTAGGTCGCCTCCCTGGGAGGAACTCCATTCGACGCGGACGCCCTCAAAGTGGATTGTGTGTATTCGGCAACACAGAAAGTTCTCAACGCACCGCCAGGTCTTGCGCCTATCTCATTCTCCGATCGAGCCATGTAATGACACTGTTTCCTCTTATTATTTTTCTTCTTCTTCTTTTGTAGCGAGAAAATCCGGAATCGAAAACAACGCGTCGCCTCATTCTACTTCGACGCATTGGAATTGGGCAACTATTGGGGTTGTGATGGAGAATTGAAGAGGTTGGAAGACGAGAAGAATCATTTGTAGATCTGATCTTCTGAAAAAGTGACATCATTTGACGAAGAAGAAAAACATGTTTCAGGTACCATCACACTGCTCCGATCTCCACCGTCTATGCACTTCGGGCTGCACTTTCAGCGATTGCGAAGGAAGGAATCGATGAATCGATTCAGAGACATAAGGATAATGCTCAAGTATTGTATGCTGCTCTGAAGAAGCATGGATTGGAACCATTTGTGGAGGATGAGAAGTTGAGGTTGCCATGTCTGACAACTGTCAAGGTTCCAGAAGGTGTTGACTGGAAGGATGTGGCTGGAAAAATGCTCACAAATGGAGTTGAGGTAAGGTTTTATGGCCGTCCGAAGCAGATAGTCTGGAAACGTGATCCATTCTAATTTTTTTTTCAGATTGCTGGAGGACTCGGCGCCACTGTTGGTAAGATCTGGAGAGTCGGAACATTTGGCATCAATTCCGACAAGACCAAAATCGAGAACGTCGTTGAGCTTCTCTCCAAATCCATTAACGAAACAAGGTCTAAACTTTAACTTTTCGAATTCCTCAACTTCCATCATTTTCAGAAAGTAGATTCGAGTCGTGCAGTTGAGATCCCCTCCTTTAACTTATCAGTGTAAACTTTTTATAAAACTTTATTATTTTTAGTGATTTTCTTTTGTTTAACATTTTCACAAGACACAACAAACTATATACATGAGAAGTGAGAGGAAACGAGGAAGGTGGAACAGTCGATGACCGGGGGAAATCAATTACTGAAAGACCATAAAGGAAGAGAAAAAGAAGGGAAAACTAATCTAGAAGAAATGAGAAAACAGTAAAGCAGGTGAATGAAGAGCTAACATAAGAAAAAGTGAATGGCGGAATGGAAGAAAACGAAGGAGAAAGGGAAGTGTCACTACTCGTATTGGAATCGAAGGGTTCGGACCGGAGAGAAAAAAGGTCACTCCCATCTAGAATACCTCAAATGTCCCGTTTCAGTCGAAATGTTTGTAGAGAGAGAAAGTCAGAAGACACAAGAGCATCACGCCTTCTCAGAAGTCTTCAATTGAAGTTCAGAATCCGTTGGTGGAATCGGTTTCAGTGTCGTCTTTGGTGGAGACGACAGCAGTAGTCGTTCGATGTTGAGAGCTGGCAGCTCACTGATCATCGTGCAGATGATGGCGAAGACGTAGGTGATGAGAAGTTGTACGAAACAATGGATGAAGAGAGGGATTTGAGTATCGAAGTAGATTGGGAATGGAACCAGCATGTAGGTCAGGACAACTGGGATCATGTGGAACAGGTAGGCCTGAAAATTGGATGTTTGGAAAGTCGGATCTTTTTTCTCTAGTTTCTGAACTGTTCCTTGCAAGTTAATTAAAGTCCAAAGTTTTCTGGTAAATTTAGGGTTACCTACATTTCTTACTCACTCTTCCGCGTCATGATAGACTAGTTAGGCAAACGTGAATCTTCAAAATACTACTGTCACAACCTCGTTTTGGACATAAGGAAGTGACTCCTTATCATTTTCAACATCAACAACACCCTCCGTCTTTCATCAACTAAAGTGCACTCACCGAGAAACTCAAATTGGCCAATGGCAAGAAGAAGTTGGACGAGAGGAACACATTCACGGGACCTCCGATTCCAGTGTGACAAATGTAGATTAAGAAAGCGACTCCGATGGAGAAGACGTCCCGATGAAGTGCTCCATAGAGGAGGTGGTATGCTCTCCAGGCAACTGAATCCCATCCTTGAAGGGCTGGATAAAGACCGTAGAGACCGAACAAGATTCCAACAGCGGCGATGGACCACATGGTGACTGAAAAGTCAAGAGTTGTGTTCAATTCAAGATAATGAAAAAGCTTACTAATATATCTGTTGCTCTGTTGTGGCTTGACTGGAATTCGTTGGTATCTGGCCAGCTGGTATCCGAGAAGAATTCCGATGAGATATGGACCGATTCTGTATTGTGGTTTGATATACAGCTCCAAGTGGTGTTGAATGAAGTTTGGATTGAAAACTTCAGGTTGTTTCCAGAGGAATTGAGTTGGTGGGAAGTTGTTTCTGACGATGGATTCCACGTTCAATCCAGCTGATATCAGGATGACGACAAAGCAGAGAATCTGAATAGTAAGAACTCCCGACTAGAGTAAAGTATTGAAAAAAAAACTCACAAATCCAACTTTCGGCGCTTTTCTCAACGATAGAAGGAAGATTGGAGAGAGCAAGTAGTAGATGAATTCTGTTCCAATGTACCATGTCCATGGCATGCATTGATTATCCAAAATACTGTTCACAAATAACACATTCTGCCACCAGTACTTTGGACACTGAATGGCTGGATCGGTTGGAGGCCACATGGGATGGAAATGGGTCACAGAGATACGGAGGGTGACTGCCAGAAGAGTGTAGAGATAGGCTGGGTAGAGACGGACCACTCTGTGACGATAGAAGCGAAGCCAGTATCCCCAGGAGGTCCATGTTGGTTCTTCTTCTGGAAAATTCGTAATTGTTGTTTTGATTCTGTCTCGAACTTTCTGATTATCCCGCAGTGTACTTTACCGACAAACATTTAATTACAATGATTTTTAAAAGTCACCTGAAGTGTTTTTCAGCCATTTCCGGAACCAACTGTATGAAAGGACAGTTCCTCCGAGAGTCAGGAAAACATCAACAGAAAGTGTGAAGTTTGTGATCCACTGATTCAAGAAGTTGTCCACCATTGATTCCTTGAACTTGTCAACATTCTCAATATAAGCTTGCACAAAGATGAAAGAGTGTCCAATCAAAGTCCAGACCATCGAACCGAATCGGAGTCCGAGTAGACAAGTGATACAGCTTTGTGGGTCTTTCGGGAGAGCAACCAGCTTTTTGAAGTTGGTTTTTGCAGAGAAGGCGAGAAGAATTCTGGCGGACCAAGTCTTAGCATCTTCTCCTCTCATATTGTGGAAGATTGTGGCCATCACAACGAGCATCACCAATCCCATATTGAAGCCAAAATCGGCAATAGGAATCGGAAGTTCGAACCATTGTTTCTCATGTCTCGATCGAGTACAAGCAGTGAATGTGATTGGTTCAGTTGCTTCTGGATGTGTTATCCTTCTCCATTCCTCCAAAAGTTTCTGATTCTCATCAGCACATGGCGATGGGATACAGACTGAGAATGCTGGAACTCTTTTGTCCTTATCATCATCATGAGTATAACAATAGTGCATTGGATGCTCGGACTTTGAGTAGATCGTTTCTCCAGCAGACAGGAGACATTCGTAACCTGAAAGTAAATTGTTAAAACTCGAACAGTTGAGAGAAAGAGACGAACCTTTGTAGACCCAACGATCCTGATCTCTGGAGAGGAACAAATCGTTTGGTCCAGTTGCGAACGATTCAAAGTAGCAAATTTTTTGGTCGTCAAGAGTTTCAATGTCGTTCAAATAGTCGTAGACCTGAAATATTTGGATCTCGAGCTGAAGCTTTGGAGCAAGAAGCAAAAAGCACCGTACTTCCTCTAATAGAAATTTTCCTCTAATGACGAAAAGTGGTCAACTAATGGAATATTCATCGCGGTGTTCAACATTTCTATGGTTGACGGGAAGTGAGATAAATTTGACCAAAGTAATGATGAAGGAGTACCGATCTATCTGAGGAAATACGGTATTTGGTTTTTCCAATTTCAGAAATCTGTATCTGTTTTCGATTGAAGGCTTTTAAATCTTTGTTTTAAAAAAACTCACCAACGCCAGACTCTGTTTGCACTTGGAACTCAGGTCAAGAGTCTGTGATCTATTAATGAACTGCAAAATGAACGGCTCTTCGTACTCCTCCAGACCAGCGGACGCCAGAACCGGTGATAAGAGCAAGAGGTATATCCCAAGATGCATCTGCAAAGTCATAAAATTATGAGGAGGAAGGTTTTAGGAGTAGAAGTAGGTGGTGGATCTTCAGGAGAGAAAGTGAGGACAATTGAGGTCATGAGGGAATCGAGGAAAAAGGGACACGGATTGTCGGAATGGAATACAGAGGGGGGTCAGTTTGAGTGAAGGAGACATTCCGAAGACACTCTCTATTATATGGTGTGAGAAGGAGAAGGAATGAAATCAGATAGAGAGAAAAAGAGATGGAGAAGAAAATGAAGAACTGGTATTGAAAAAGAGGGTCTCTTCTCGGGAGGGGACACTGATATGATCATGGCCATGTTTTGTCCTGTGGAGGGCTTCCGTTTTTTGTACTTTCACCCAAACCCCATGTGTTCCTGGCCTTGAGTTCTATTCGCTGAACTAGGAGTAAGCTATCTTGGAATTATTCACCTTTCTGCTAAAATCATAATATTGAAAATCCCAAAATGCCCTCTCCTGTTTGCAAAAATGCACGTGCTGTCTTCGTTAATTCAAATCGAAAAGTTACTAGGTTGCAGTTTGGCAAACTGAATGTCCATTGGCACGTCGTTGGGAAATAATAGAGGGGAACAATAATACGATTTTGGCCAACTTTTGAAAATATGGGACTGGATTGGTAAAAGTTACGGTAGAAATTTTTTGGTTGATTAGGAAACGAGAAGAAGTTCGAGGGTTCTAGCCTATAAGAGAACAGGATTAAGCAGATAATCTGATTACAGAACAAACACAGAATGGCAATAATTGAGAAAGTGTTGATGAAGGAGTATCGAAAAACAGAGAAAATGAGTTATGAAAACCGTAGAGCCTTGTCAAAGATCCAGTCCACTTTATTTACAACCGTTTGCTATACCCCGTACTATAAACATTTTTCGAGAAAATCGGCCAAGAAAGACCAATTCGAAAGTTACGTGTTATCTCTGCATTCTCATCTTTTGATTTGGAACCGTTAGCTAAACAATTTCGTAAATCGAACCATACGAAAACGTCATCATCTTCGTCTTTCTTCTTTTTCGTCTCGTGTTCTTTGAAAACGATTTTTTTTTCGGACAAAGAAACTAGACTGTCTGTGATAAAACCCGTCTATAAAGTTTCAAATTTTGTTGATTTTGAAACCTTTGGCTTTTGTTCTCCTGCTCACAAGTATGGCCAAACCTTCATGAAAACTTTCAGAAATCAGAATATTCAAAAGATGGTGAAAGCCGTTCGAAGAGCACGCACCATCTTTTGGAGAGAGTCTCTCGCCTTCTAGAAGTGTTCACAGCCATTTTGTACATTCGAAAATCCAAACTTCCTTCTTCTGAGTCCATCCTTCCAGGTCAAGGTGTACAAGTTGGTCTACGCTTCCAACTTTTTTGTTTGAAATCACGTAATCTTCAAAATTCGATAGAATCTTGGAACTTTGATAGTACTACAGTTGCACTTTCTATTCGTGGTTTTACTATATCACGAATTAGATCGAAAAGTGAGTAATACGTTTTCTGTACTCTGCATCATCCGGATGTGTAAGATTTTGAAAAGGGAAAATTCTTATTTGTTGTTTAAAAGGAAGAGATGTATGTACAACGGGGATACATTGTAGCAGTTTTCCTTTCAGATGACATTGAAAAAAAAGAAGAGGGATTCTCGAAATCAAAGAAGAAGGTGCACGTTGGTCAGGTGATAGTAAAAAACAGATTAATTTTGGACCAAGGAACCAGAGAAGAAAGAACGCAATTTTGGATAGAGGTTCGAGTTTGATTCGGCTAGCTTCGGGATGGAAACAGGTTGCTTAGCCTCCGACAAAAATCGGATGATGTTATCTCAGAGACTGTCCTCCATCCGAGGAAAACGTTTTCAAAGTGCAAAGTGTGAAGGAAAACTGGACGTGGCGATAGTACTACGTCTTTGACCAACATTGATAATCGGAAGAGAGAATATTTCAAAAGTTAACTACGTCACGAGCCTGTTTTTTCGTCTCCAATTTCAGAGGGATGGGGTTCGCTAAAAATTTGTGTAACATGATGACGTTGCATAAAAGTCTCGAGATTCAATACCCATAGCAAATCAAATGGGTCGTGTCAGGAATTTCATTGTCATTCGATTTTAAATAGTAAAATAGGCGTAGGAAAGGTTTGGAATTGGAAATGGAGGGTGGTGGTGGGGGATCAGAAGTTCACAGAATCCAATTGTCGATTGAATTAATTGGTGTCGGGAAAAGGTTTACTATTAGGCAATGCAAGTTTCCAAACTGTTACGTCTTGCAAATTCGGAAGAAAAAGGTTAATTGTGGTTCATTGATGGTATCGAAAGAAACAATGGGTTCAATTTTTTACAGATGCTAGGATAAACTGTAAAACTTTATGGGATTAGGCTTCAGCATGTACAGCTAACTTCGCTGGAATTCGTTTGCTGTATAACATGTTTCTTTCTCGAAAATCTCAATGATCAAACCAAAAAAAAATTCCAGTGTCTAAGAGCTGGAAAGTTTCAGAAATCAATCAGAAAGCTTCCTCCCAACAAGTTGATCGAAAAATGTGAAATTGTCAATTTCCCATGACCTTGTTTTTTTGTCAGATTGTAAAATAGGAAGCCAAGACAAACAAACTAAACTTTTCAGTAGCTTTCGAAAATTGGGAAAGTTCTTTGTCGAATGAAACCAACGAGACGAAAAAACAGATTCGGAAGCAAAACTCAACAGTGATTCTAATCACTCGATCTTTGTTCAAAGTCTTCTCCAATTTGCCAAACAGTTTTTTTTTCTTGTTACTCTTTTTTCATCTAGGGCAGTACGGAGAGAAAGAAAATAAAACAAATCACAAATGAAGAATGAAGGAGATAATAAAACAACAAGCACTTGGCAACCAATCGGAGGATAGAAGATCCGAGGAGACCGGTCTGTCTACCAGTCAGAAAATCTCTCTCTCTCTCTATCAGAAGATAATAAGACAAAAGAAGAAAGGTGAACATTTTGGAAAAGAAATGGGAGTGTCCCGATGGTTACCAGAAACATCCAAAAAGTTACACAAATTCAAGTCTTAGGGTCCCGCCATTGGGAGAAAAAGTGGGCGTTAAAAAGACTGGTTCTCGTGTGTTTGGAATATGTATCGAGAAAATGACATTATGAGACACAAAACGGCCCTCCGAACGGTCGTGGAGAAGAAGAATAAGAGGAGGAGATGTACAGAGGAAGATGAAAAATCTCGGAAAATCGAAAGTTTTTGCGCGGACTGACTGCGTTTCCGCGCGGATGCACTGTTTCGGGTGGGGTGGCTAGAACCAGCGATTGGAGTGACCAGGAGGGATGTATCAACTTGCAAATCGAAACACGGCAGCATGTTTCATTTGATGACGTCCGATTGATTGGGTTTGGCATGAATTTCGTCAAAGACCAGACTTGAACTATGAATGATAAACTTGTCGGGAAGAAAACTAACGGATATTGGAAAGTTGAGAGTTACAAAAAAGTGGAAAGTGGACACAAATTGTTTTCGAAAAAACATGCGAGAAGAATTTGTTTGTAAATAACGGAAAGATGATATCTAGGTGACCAACGATTTGTCATGAGCTGTTTGGGCTTCACCAGTGGGTTTTTGTTGTTGAAAAGAGGGATAGAGAGATCTGTGTTCGAAAGCCGGAGATTTCTGATGAAAATATGGATCTGGAAATCAAAAGAGAGACAATTGGTGAGTATGGTAACCGAAAGCGAAAGATTTGGCTATTTTGCGTATTTTAATGTCCATACTTTGAACTTCTTTAGTCGGTTTTCAGAGAAACTTTCGAAACGCTTGATTTCTAAAACGTCACGAAATCATAACAGCGCAAAACTCACTGTAACATATACCGAAAAAGTAGTTAACTGCAAAGAAAACATTTCGTTAGTTTCCCTCTTTTTAATATTTGTTACAGGTAATAAGATAAACTTGGTCAAAGTTACGGTAAGACTTGGCACAAACCCAAAACTTACCAAGGCTCTCAAAAATTCTCAGCCACAAAAACTCATATTCCTGCCATGGCGAGAGATGAAGCAACAAGATTACGTGACCATTGGGCTATCTGGTTTTCCGTTTTCGGTTTCAATGCCCGCTTACCATTAAACAGATTTACGATGTATGAAGGCTTACGATAAAAACCCAGTGAAAACAGTTGGTGATGCAACAGTGGTCAGAAGTGTTTTTAAATAGTTTCTTTTGTGACCAGTCAGTTCTAATTATTTTCACTTGTGACACTTCTTGAGAAAACACTCGACTTCTTGTGTCTGGAATTGAACGCCTTCGTCTCAATCCAGAATTGTCATAATTGGCGTGAATGACCTAATTATGCTTTATGAAGATGAAGAGAAAGAGAGACAGAGAGAGAGAGGTGTTGAAGGGGGGTGGTGAATCAACAAAGCAAATCACACAGAAAGGTTTTTGAGTAAGAAGAACCAACAAAAGTTTTCAGTGATATCTTGATCGGAAACCGTCTGTCTTCTATCACCTACTACTAATAATTCTAAACGGGAAGGAATCCATACAAGGTCACACAGTCTGCGCATTGAACCAAAGTAGTACTAGGTCACCCACAACGGACGAGCGTCATCTGTCGACCGTTGCGGATGAGACGGCTTCTCTCCAGATGTCACCGTCTGCGTCTTCACTCTCTCTCTCTCTCCCTGTGACTGGATTGTTTAACATCTGGCAGCTTCTGCTTCGGTTTCAGTGACTCAGAGACAGGTATCTTCTCTAAAAGTACAGACGGTGTCGTCAGTCGACTATCGTCAACTATATCAAGAGACGATTCAACAAATAGAAGACGACTGTTCATCTAACTGTGACTTGTGAAGGTTCCAGCACCTTCTTTCTTTGCTTTTGTTGCCTTCTGGCCCTTTTTGATCGATGATTCTGCTGAAATTTGCATTTGAATTCAAGGGATGGGTCACACGGTGAAAAATGCGGAGAACAATAGTGTTTTCTTCTAGGACTTTCTGAGGAGTCAAAATAAACATCGTTTGAGTTGTGTCATCTTGATTAATGGGGTGACCAGACATCATGAGAAGACGTTCACATTATTCTAGAATGACGTAGGTACGCATTATTACAGTTACGCAATGTGAGCATAACCTGCTGGTGCAAACACAAGTGGTTATCTGCAGTACAGAATGGAGAAGAACTCTTAACTTAAAAGTAAGGGAACTTCATTAACAGAGTTTATGAAAAAATCTTGGTTACAGGCCAGTCGTTGTTCTTCTTTCTTTCGAAATCCTGATTGCTTGTGATGAAAATGGTGATGATCTTCCTGATTGGTCTCTTTCTTCCTCTATCATCTCCATCAACTTCTCCCTCGTACAATTGCTCTGACAGACAGATGACCATAACTTCATATTGGCCAGATTTCCAGTAAACTTGTTGTTGTCCATTTATGTTGATTGATTCTCCCAGGTAATTCTCTTGCTTCACAATATTCTGGATGACATCTCGCATTTCTCGTTGTAGGCCCAGCAACTCTGAAACCCATGCTTTAATGAAGAGACATTTGATATTGCTCACCGTTAAACTCGTCCTCGTTCAATTTCATCATCTCATTCATAAACGCATTATTCTGTCTCTCTTTTTCTCTAGAAACTTCCTTTTGATCCATTCCTGGTCTTGGTGAGAAATCCCGAATTGTTCTACAGAGTTGCTTCAAGTTTTGAGATGGAAGAATTTGAAGAATGTCTCTGCGGAGACTTCGGAACTGGTGTCCATGTCTCAACAGAAGGTGCAGAACACCTTCTTTTGGAACATTTGCAATAATCACAGTCTGAAAACATGGATTCAGGGCGACAACATTCAGAATCTTACGGTGTAGGTGAATCTGTCCGGTGTCACAATTTTCATCCAAAACTGACGTTTCAGAAACACACTTTGCCCACCCAGATATCCACTTGGATTCGGATCCCGATCGTTTTCGAACGAGACATTCGAATGCTTCTTCCCCAATTTATCCTGAGGTCTTTGGTTATTGTAGAATCGTTGTCTCTCTTCTCGTTTCGCCTTGGTATCATAAGTTCCAGCGTCTTTACGATAGTTTGAATTGAAAGCGTCTCTTTGTTGACTGTAGAAATATCGGGTTCAAAGATTTTCCAGTCATCATGGTTAACTCACAAAACGAACTGCTCGTAGATATCTCTTAAGTTCGGATTTCCTCCTCCAGCATTAGCAATAACCAAAATGGAATCATTAGTTGGTGAAGTTTTAGAGATAACAATTTGATTGGCACTCGGATCGAACCAGAATTGGTCAGGAGAATCAGACGAATGATTCGGAGGAAGGTTACCTGGAATTCCAGGGATTCCAGAGTATGGGGAATGAATTTTGTGCATGGTGTTAAGCGACAAAATGTGCTTTTTGATTGAAAGTGGTCTATTTATTAGGAAATGTTCTTGGTAAACAAGACAGATAACAAGTGGGAGAAGACGGAAGGTTCAGTTGACCGAGAGAAAATATAGTGAGAAATTGCTAGTAGTACAAAGAAAATGAGGAAGGACACTTGATTTTTAGTATAAACAGTTTGTAGTTCTCCAACTTTCAAAATTGATAGCTTAATTTGAAAAATCATGAGGAAAATGTCCACTCTTGGATGTCCATACTTTTGAGGGAAATTTTCAGAAGATTGCTCGAACAAAGAAACTTTCGATTTTTTAGAAAAAATGTTCATTTATACTCGAAAAGACCCGTAAAAGTGGAAAGTCCAGCACAAAAATATCGATGTACATATACAAGTATTTACAAAAAAAAGATAATTGGCTAATAGTAAATGATGCTCATCGAATCCTATTCATTCGAATAGCTGGAACAGGACTCGGGCATCGAGAATCTTCCATTGGAACATCGCTGACAAGAGTTCGGTTTCGAGATCGGGATATCCTCGAGAAGATTCCTTTCCTGAAACAAAATCGTTGATTTGAAATATTATCAAAAATTCACCTGCAATGCCAAACATCGGATAGTGCATTTCTGAACCGTTTCGATAAACACGCGTAGAGGATCGGATTGATTGCAGATGATATGAACAAGAAGATGTATGAGAGTGGCTGAGCAAGCATTGTCCAGTCGGAATTACAGATTTTACCAGTTTGGAAACTCTGAAAATTTCTTCATTTAATAAAATCCCTGAAGTTTCTTGGAATAGATCCCGTTACTCTATTAGAATCTTTCTATGTTATTGTTTGTTTTCGACTGACTATTTCAGGCGATGTTATTGCTCAAGCTCAAGCTATAAGGTAGCAAAAAAACAAACCAGAAAACGAAAAATTTGGTAAACAACAAAGCGGGGGACAAAAAGTGAATCACTTACCGTGTAAAGAAGACGTGCGTGATGTGGAAAAGTGAGAACTGCAAATGACACAACAACGGCTACCAGTAATCGAACCACTTTCCTCCGTCCCTCGGTATCTTTTGGTCGTTTTGGCTCTTTTTTCGGCTCCTTCTTCTTGATTGGAACGTTTAGAAGACTCTCTTGTTTGTACACGACGATTCTTCCATTCTTCATCTGCCAACTGGCTCCTGGAGCCGACGTGTTTGCGTAGCCATTTCCATTCCCCTCTTCGACTGATTTCTTGGATTCTGCAACTTTAATTTTAGTTTTGGTTTGAAAAAATATTGAAAGACTCACCATGGCTCTGTCTACTACTCTGTCTATTACTATCAGATGTCCACAGCAAGTGACTTATTCGGGAGTAGATTACAATTAGGCAGAGGAGAGGGATCACGTACCAAACCACAAATGAGAACGAGTTCCAGAAAGGCATTCTGAAAATGTGAAGCTTTTTTTTCCAAAGTTCATGTATGATATACTTACGGTCCTCTGAAGCACGCACTCCTTCCCATGTACTCATAGTGTTGTGCATTCAAGAAATACGGAAAGTTGACAGTGATACTGATGATCCACACAATAACAGTTGCAATTATTCGGTTGTCGGGATTCAGCCACTTCAATCCGGAAAGTGGATGAAGAACAGCTATGTATTTCTCCATGGATACTAACACCAGGATGCCGGCACTGGTGCATGGCATGATGTTGGTCAGTCCAAGATAGAGCTTGCACATGACCAATCCCAATGGCCAGTTTCCATGGTCTAGTCCGACAATATGCACCATGTTTTGCAGTATACAGAAGATGGCAACTAGAAGATCAGCCACAGCCAGGTTGCAAAGGAAGAAGTTGGTAGGGGTGCGCATCATAGGATGTGATGTCATGACAGCCAGTGTTAGTAGATTGCCTGAAACATTTGGTACAAAGTATTTTTGATCTTTAGGTTTCCCATCACTACACTACGCGTAAACTTCCACGAAGTTCGTAATACTTAACACCTTCATCGGACACTAGAGAACTAGAATCTACTATGTCAAGTCACAGTTTTCGCTCTGATAAGAAGGTGGTGCAAAGAACAGGAGCTTCAATGTACAAAAGAAGAACTCACCAGAGAGGCATATTCCGAACACGACAAAATACACGGCCATCAGAGGCATTCTGACAAAGTTCTGATCCAGAAACGAGACGGCACAGGGATCATCTTCAAATGTGACATTGCTCACGACTTTTAGCGTTTCGTTGAGCATCTGAAAAGAATCGGAAGGTTACTAAACAAAGAGCAGCACGTGGTGGTAGTCAGGAAGTGATAACAAGAGGGAGAAAATGTGTAATGAACCTGGACATTGAATCTTGAACATTTCGGAGAGTTTTTTTATCGAAACTGGAAAAGAGCCAAAAGTTAAATTTCCGAGGACGGAACGCAAAAACCGGAGCTATTGTCAGACAGCGGGAAATCTCAATTGGCTTCATTAACGATTCTCAAGCATTTCAAGAATTGGAGGAACGGGCAAGGAAAAAAGAGAATAGCCCAAAGGGAACTACTGTTCGGAGCCAAAGAGGCGAAGTAAAAGTGCACAAAGAGTTTGAAATAAGGGGGTGATTTAAAGGACAGTGGCTATAAACTAGTCGAGTGAAATAGTTTCCCCTTTCGGAAATAAAGTCATAACAAGCTTATGAACGAATTCGATTGAGAAAGTGGACCTGTACAAAAAGACGGATCGGTCCTAGACGTGGTTCAAATCAAGACCGAGCATACCGTTTCCTCTAATTTACCTTACCGTCCCTTTGACACAATTTATCCCGGTTCTTATTACAGATATCAAAAAGTGGTCAACTAACAAAATGTTTCTCAAGTTGAGTTCAACGTTTTGTCAGTTGACCGCTTTCTGATAGCTGCTACAGGAACCGACATAAGTTTGATCAATGAAACGTACTTTTGGTCTACCAAAAAGCGAGCGCGAAATTTACGCAATGTGGATCTCTTCGCCAACACTCGTGGATGGTTTATAAAGCAGTTTGATCTCGCCTGGAATTTTTCAAACTTTCTGAAACAGAACTCTGGATTTTTGACTGCTATCAAGAGCTCAACTTGTAGCCCAGGCATCAATTTCTGCTCCTGAACATATATCAAGAATTCAGAAGGTTACAAACCATAAAAGTTGAAAAAACTGTGACCGAAAAATGTATAATTTTTCTATCAGTTGTTTTGAATAGAACTCATTTAGAACTCCTCCGGAATCGATCTCTTTTCGATTTCTACGTCGTTTTATGGCTCTGTCGCGGAGCTATTATTAGCCAGAATTGCTATGAAGGGAAATTGAACACTTTCAAAATGAATCTAGTTTGATATCTCAAAACTGGCAATTAGCAAATTGTATAAAGTACACTGAGTGACAGGAGAAGGAAGAGGCTGAAGTAGTATTTAGTTAACAAACATTCTCAACTTCCTTTCATGATTTCTGCCTCCACACGTGCTCCTCCTTCTCCCTCTCTCTCTCTCAACATTCTGACGCCTACTCTTATTTCATGAGAAAAATGAGATCTCCACCACAATAAATATGCTTACTAATAGCAACCAATGACTTCACGAGCTACTCTGGAACTTTGTGTTTTTGATTTCCCGCCAATTTCGTTTTCTGGGAAAAAAGGATACACAAACTACATCACGTCGATACTGATCGGGTTAGGAAATCAATCGAAAAAACGAGAATCAAAGGGCAATTATTAGATTACGAATCGTTTTTGGAAATTCGAAGAGAGGGCTACTGGATGAGAGTGAGAGTGGCGACAAACTGGGGTGGAATGCTGATAAAAAAACGAGCAAAAGAAAAAATTAGTGATAAGCTCTTGTTAGATGATAGACGGGAGGAAATCATCGTCATGAGTTCAACTGTCACTGAGTCAGCCGATTTTTCGAAACTCACAACAGATCTACTAATTGGGTGCAATCTTATGAGAATTTCGAGCAATTATGGGGAGCAAAAAGATCAACACAGCATAACAGAAATGTTGTCAGTTTGTTTGTGTGAGTGGTATTCTAGCAATCGAACCTCAGGCATCCCGTTTTAGTGTTAGAAAACATCTGAGAATTTTCTCTGAATTAACTCATAATCAGAGCGAATTCTGGGCTGTATCTGCACAAACTTCTAGAATTCAAAATATTTGCTCTGAAAAACGACGAACACCATTCAAACGCTAAAATGTCGTCTTTCGGACCATATCAAAAACGAAATTTTACGTTTAACATTGATAGTTCAAAAAGATCAGTCCACTTCTCCGGTCAAAAACTTTATGCACAAAGAGCATAAAACTTGCGTTATTTGACGAAATTTTATACTCCGAAGAGTCAGGGATGTCTACGATGTCATCAGGTGATGTACGTACAATTTGAAGCGTAGTCTAGAAAAAACTTTTTATTTTCAAATACGAAAGTACAGTACCGATCATTAGTATATTACATTGATGATTCTGGTGGCCATTGTGCAAGAATGGACCTAAAAGTTGAACTGCTTTTAATTTCTGGATCGAAAAATTCGAAAACTCGCAGACTTTTTTCACCTGTTAAAATAATCAAAAAGCGAAGAATTGTCATTCCAAAGATCATAACCTAGTTTCGCTGTGTTGTTTTTTTGTGCAGTCCCTCAAACCAAAACTCATAAGGATGCTAACCAGGAAATGCTTATGTTTTTCTTCTGCTTTTTTTACCTCCCCATGTCTTCTATCATAACGCCTTCTGGTCTCTGACAAAACCATATCATCTGAATTTCTAAAAAAGTCATCGATGACAGAATCAGCCAATCATCACGAGGATTGAAAACAAAAAGGAAAAAGAGACCGGAGAATATTCGAATTTGAAATTGAGTGGAATGAATAAGAGAAAACAATAGAATATTCAAGGAGCGAAGGGGTTCTTTGGGAGATTACCTCCACGAAAGTGCTGAGGACTGAAACTGAAAACCCCCTCAGGTGACATCAAAGATCTAGACGAAAACTCAGACAGGGACGTCCATTTTTTGTTTGCAAAGGAGTGCCATCAGAAGGAAAAAGCTGTAAACTTTCGATTTCTCGGAAAACCGAACTATTTTGAGTTTAGGAAAACGAGAAAGTGACGATTCCTTGTTTGGGTTCTTTTTGATTCCTCTATTTCTGGTCAAACATTCTTTCGAGATCTGAAGAGACCACGTGTTTTTTCTTGCCTTTTTCATTAAAAATTCGTTTCAAAGAAGCAAAAAGAAAAAGGATAATGTTGATGGAATGTTTTTGCCCAGGATGGAAAAAAAAAGTCAGCGGATTTCCTTTCCAATTCCAAGAGTCATCTGTTTCAAGAAATCGGGATTGGGTGGAAAATTGAAAGGTTCCTGAAAATTGAATTCGTTTCTTCTCTGACAAAATGAAATCGTGCTAAAAACAGGCGGAGGATTAGGGATTTGTCAGCTGACTGAAGCTATTTCAAGTGGTGGAATACTGCTACTGGTTTCAAAATCGCTTGGAATATATCTGACCTTTTATGTTGAATTAAACTATAGACAACGGAGGGAGGATACGTTTTGCAGACGGAAGTTAGTTTAATTGAGTTTACTTTGGGAGAGGTTTCGCACTCGAAGTGAGCAGGGAAATTGAACAAAAACGTCTGGTGGGCTGAAAAACTAAGAATAAAAACCACCTGCAAAGTTGGAGACCTTTGGGAAGTTGAGTCATGAGTCGCGACTTTTCCAGAACTAATCAGAGAAAAAAGTTTATCCGATCTTGTAAAAGTCAAATGGATGAATTTGTCTCTACTCGTCTGGAGAGCCAACACAGGCGGCACCGCCCGGAATCGAGCCACAAGACCAATATCTGATTTCAGAAGGCAAAAGAGGAGGTTGCAGCATAATTTGGTGTCGAATTTCATAATGTTTGACTCGACAAAACTGAAGGAGAAAGCCTTTTGTGGAGCAAATTGGAATGTTTTATTGCTGGTTTAGGCCGGGAGCAATTGAAGGGGAGACGAGAAAGAGACAAAGAGAAGAGCCTTACCAATGGATGAGAAGCACAATCAACCTCTCACTTGTGCTCTTTTTTTGGTGCAAGATGAGTGACTCTGAGCATCGAGTTCTTCTACATAGCGAAGTGCTTATTTCCGGTACTGAATATTGTTTTTGTTTGGTTGTGAAAATGAAGGGGGAAAAATGAAGGAGAGGGTGGAGGGATGGGATAAGAATAGGAAAATAGTGGATGACTGGGGTCAAAATTATAATACAAGCTATCATGACACAAATATTGAGAGGATCTTTCTTCACTTCTTCTTCTGGAATCGCTTCAGAATCTTTTTCACGTTTTGAACGTAGAATTGTTTGGTGTGCGGATGCACTGGGATGTCGAATATTACTGCGTCGTTCTGAAAAGCAAATGATTTCTGGAGAAGTTGTTAGAAGAGGTTGAGCCTTTTTTCTGGAAACGGAGAGGGAACGGAAAACAAACGGAATGTATAAACAAAAAGGGAGAGGTCTTTCTAACTTGTAGTTGAGGATTTTCTGGAAAAATGCATAGTTTAGAAATGCGTTCGCTAGTAAAATTCCCTGACCACGAAGTCAGATTTCAATTGTGTTTTTCATTTTTCACCATGAGGAAGTATCTCAACTTTTAGACGTTTTTGTAGCCACCCTGCCCATTCAAAAGCTCAGATTTGTTCTATATACATATATTTGCTGATATTGAGAAAAAGTGGAGTGAGCTCTTCAAATGCCCAGCCACTATTCCAATACTCACCTTCATATCCAAATTCTCATTACACAAGCAACAATTGATGAACTTCGTGTATCCGTCAGTGGTGCACCCGTATCCCTCATGAATGTGTCCGAACACGTGATACTTTGGACGGACCCGCTTGAAGACTGTGTTCAGTAACTCGACACATCCCATTCTCTGTCCGTTGTTCATCTGGTCGCCGTGTCCTGAAATGAGAGTACTTTGTACCGAAAACCCAAAAGATCAGTTATTCTACCAAGTGGTGGAGTATGTGTCAGAAGTACGTCAACTCCAGTTGGAATCATATTCCATTTGTCGAGAAGGGACTGCCCACGGGACAAATTGAATGCCCAGTTGTCCACTTTTGGTTGCCTGAAAATCGTAGGATGATTGAAGAATCAATGTGATTTCTGACCATGGCGTTCCGTAGATTGTGATTCCAAACAACTCGATGACATTATCCTCCAGATAAATTGCATTCGACAAGAGATCCTAAAAACACCTTTTCCTGAGTGATGTGTTATGCTCTCGCTCACTTTTGCTGAAATTCCACCCTTCGAATCGGAGTGAATTGCTGATAACAGCGCCTGCTTCAACGCCATTTCCTTGGGTTCTGATTCCTTGTCTGCAAAGAATGATTGTTGGTCGGTGTGATCTTTCAGAATTTGCTCACTCAATTTCAGGAATGTATCGTCAAATGTGCATTCATGATTGCCTCCTATCACCACTTTGTAGGAATATTTCAACTTTCCGAGCAGTTTGTTAAAGTTGTGAACTTCATTCGGGAGACCACACGAGGTGAAGTCTCCAGCAACGAGAAGAACATCTCCAGGAGGAAGCCTGGACAGATCCATCTGCTCTCCGTGGGTACATCCAATGCATACGAATCGAACATGGTCTGGCTTCACCGGAGTATCCAGTCTCATCTGTCGAACTGGTTTCACTGGTCTCTTTTCCTTGAGCATCTCCCAAGCCAGTGTCGGATCTTCTGTGTATTGGTGAAGAGGCACCTGAAAATAGATGCACTTTCGTTTCTTGACAAAGAGATGTGTTATTGGCCCATTTATCTCACATTTTGGTTGTTTTCAAGTTTTTAACGAGGTTCAGACACGTGTCATGTGTCGTCTGGTTGTGATGGATCTACACTTACGGTTTTTCCCCCTCCATTCGGAGAAATCGAGTCTTTTCGATTCGGAGATATTCCACTGATGGATCCTCCATTCAGGGAAGTTCTTCGCTGACGATTGCGGTAATCATCTCGAAGAGCTTGATCTTGGAATATCGAATTGCTGCCGAGCAAGTTTCTCGACTTGGAAAACATTTTGGCTAGAAGAGCAACAAAATGAGAATTAAGAAGAAGAGGAAAGATCGAAGAAGAGTTGCTGAATGAGAATCCGAATGGGAGATTTATGGCGAGTACCAATGGATTGCGAGTGTGTGTCAAAAACACACTGCACTCGAAATGATTTTCGACCGATGGCGGAGAAAGAGTTGGAAAGAAGAAGGAAACGAGTAGATGACGCTGTTAAATGAGGTCATGAGGTGACAAGGGGATATCTTTTTGTTGCAAAAGGGAGCCGGAACAAGGGAATGAGGAGGGACTGGTCACTTTTTGTGCTTTGCCCCATGTCGAAAATATCCAAGTAATCTGAAACTACTCGGAAGGCTCAGAAAGAAACTCAAACGAAAACGAAGAAGACTGACAACTCTGACAGGAGAGAAGGTGCCAAAATGTTCGGAAAGAGTTTTCCTGAGAGGGATCATCTGATGAATAACGAATCAAAGACGACCATCATCGGGTGGATCTCTTCTATCTTCTCTTTGTCGTTCAAATCAAAATGAAAAAAAGAGTGGAAAAGAAGAAGGAGAAGACTCAGAGGGCGACAGTTGGTAGAGCAGATGGATTGTTTCTTCTTCATCCCAGTTGATTGGTAGTGGAAACTCTTATGTGAAAGAACGCATTTATCAATTCTTCGCGTTGCCGATGAAAACACTAGATTCGGGATGACGATCATATGTTTCCCCAATGTTTTCTGAATCCCCAAGAATCAGAACCTACCGGATTTGAGAGTTTTCTCCTTGATTTCTTGTCGACTGAGAGGGGAGCAGCGAGTGAGGATCGGCGACTCGGAGAAGCGTTGCTCAGTTCGAAACTGTCGACGATTATGGATCCGGAACTTCTTCCTGGAAATCAAGATTTGAAAGGGAAAATAAAATGGAATGTCTACTTCTGTCTCTGTTGAATCCGACGAGTTCTTGATCTTCCATCATAGGTTGGAGGTAGGCTGCAGTACGGGCTCGCGATGGGAACATCATTTTCTGAAAAAATGACCCTCATAAAGTGAATTATTAAGAAAAGGGACAACTAATTAAATTTAAGTTGATAAATTTCTCTGAAAAGTCTCTCGAAATTTGTGGTCGAATACTGACGCGACCACGAATTTCGGTCAAACTCAGTTCTAGCCCTTTTTGAACATTTGTTCTTTAACTTGAGAACAGTTTTCAGAAAACATGTTAATCACAAAAATTAAAACTTCACAGCTCAAACCAAGAAAGTGGGTTTTAGCAACTCTACGAAGAATCACCAAATGAAAGTGGGTTCGTCCAATGAAGTGACCAAAGCACGGAAAAGGTTCTCAAAGGTACCCGCCAATGTTTCTCCTATCTTCCTCCCATCTTATCCTTTTGGTTTTTCCTCTTCCTGCTCTTCTCATTTTTCTTCCGTTTTGATCAAAGTTCTCATCATCTTCATTCCAATACCTACCTCATCCTGTGGCACCGGAGCGGAGCTTCTAAAAACACAAAGATTGAAACATATAACACAAACAATGGTCGCAAAAAAAAAACAAGACACGAACCTCCGATTGAGTGACACTTTGAGCAATGCGGGACTCAGCATTCCTGCAAAAATAATTTTTGGGAGACGGGGTTGGTGCAGAGGAGAAGACGCTTTTTGAAGAGTTCCACTGGAGAAAAAAGTGACAAAATGAAGGTACGAGGACAATGAAACAAGACGGGGAACGATGTAATGGGTGCAAAGTTCGAGAGATCGGATGAGATGGAAGAGAATCTTCGGAATGAAGAGATTCCGGGAGGAGAATCATGGAATTGGGTACTTGGAGAAGATCGTTTCAGCCTTTGAGTGCAAACTTTGGGAGCAAATTAGATGTTTAATGGGAACAGAACACACTTTTCAGGTAATTAAAGAGGACAAGGATTCGGCTCAAAGGATTCAGATTCAGTGGAGACTATGTGAAGTCTGAATGAGGTTTTCCATTTCGCAATCGAAGAAAGAAGACAACAATATTTGGGTATATCGTCATAGACAGAACATAGTTTACCACCCCCATCAAGACTTCAAAAACTAAGCGAATATTTCAAAACATCGAGAGGGTGCGATAAATCTAGCTCGGCTCCCGGGTCGAGCACAGAGTGACCTGGATTTTGACAAACAACAAGTAGCAATCAATCAGAAGATTTATTTCATAGCCACTTCTGCTCTGGATCTTTCTTTCTAGTGGATCTATAGAAATGGAGAAAAGTTATGGTAGATTGAAATGGATTAGAATAAATAACTTGGGGTTGAATCCAGACAGTGAAAAACATGAGTAGATCGACAGCAATGAAATAAAGTGTTCGGCTAATTTTCTATTATCATCATTCCGGGTACTACCGTAGGTTTTGCAAAGAAGAAAATTACATAATTAATGTAATGTTGAAATCAGTACCTGACTTTTTAGAATAAGGAAATGAAACCTGCAAATTTACTATTGAACATTCTAAGCTCACCATCTGTTCACTTGACAGTTTGAGATCACTAAACGATTTTCGCATTTTGAATCTGTTACAAAAACGTAGACAATAGTGGTCAAATTGTGGTAAAGGGTTTGCACCCATTATCGTGAAATCTGTAATAAGAGTGACCCGATTAGTATCCCTGCAAAAACATTGTTCACGGTTCGACTTAAGAATCTTAAAATACTGCTAACGAATGAAATTGCTCTACGCGAACAGGGATAACTGCCCTTGAAGTGACGCTGAGGAGAGAGTCACTACAGGTTTTCCGGTATATCATTAACGGCAAAGAATCCTTATAAACTACTTTACTACCATTATCATTTTGCATGTGAATAGGATGTCTCACAGAGATCACTAAGTTTCAGATACTATTTCGTATCTTTGTTTTCATCCGAATTCACATGATCTCAACACTCTGAAAACTATACTCCAAGACAGGGATAGTAAAAAGTGGTGTGAGATCCGTGAAAACATGAACCAACAAAACTGGAAAAGTAAAGTGACTAGTGGAACGGGGGAATGTGAGGGAGGCCTCCCCATCAGGTGTTGATTTACTCGCCACCAGTACCAAAAGACTCCTCCCTCTGCCTCCCTCGCCGGAGGCCCTGTCTCGCCACAAAGACTTGTCATAACTCATCAATAAACTTTTCCTGACACCCCACAACGGGTCACAATAAGCGATCAAAGTTGAGAGAGCTCAGCGAGAAGTTGAAGACAGTGAGAATGATGAGTGGTGCACAAAAAACGGAGAATTGAAATCAGTGGCGACGGCTGGGGTCGTGTAGCCGAATGATGGATTAGGATGGAAACAAGAAGGGGCGGGGGAACAAAATGGAATTGAAAAAGGTGTCGACAATCACAAGATGAGTATTTTGCCAATATTCGAGAAGGGGAAAACGGGACAATATGAACAATATAGACTCGTGCTCTTGAAAGTGTTGTTTCAGAAACACACTCAGACTCTCTAAGTGATTATTGGTTCGCTAGTAGGATCAGTTGGAGGTCCCATTCTTTCTATTTAAGATTCCATTATCGCCTAGGTGCATCTTCAAAAAATCTCCTCAAGACCGCAAGAGCTGAAGATCAACTAGTGATTTGTTAAACTTGAAAACCTTCTGACTTTTTGGAGTTTATTTCCGTTTTCGAGAAGCATAAAGGGCAATAATGGGAAATGCTCTACGTAACAGAGTGAAAAGTTTCAAATGGTCTTTGATAACTTACTTAGAAAGAACAAAATCATCGCAGACTTTTAACTACCGTAGTTCCTTTGGTAAACCGGTACCCCTTCCGTTTCTTTGACCAAATTCACCTCGGTTCCTGTAGCTATCAGGAAGTGCTTCACTAACAAAATTTTTCTCATTAACAGAGAAACGTTTCGTCAATTGACTGCTTTTTATAACTGTTCCAGGAACCGAGGCAAATTTCGTCAAACTGACGGGAAGGAATACCAGAAATAGGGGCTTTGTCGTGACTCACAATCAGTTTTGAGCGAAGCTAAACTTTTGACAGGAGAAAATATAAAACAGAATTCCGCCCAATAATTGTCAGGATTAAGTTTAGTTGTTTTCACAGTTTTCAGTGCTGAGCGGTCAACTTAAAGGAGTTAGAAAAGGGGTCCCCAAAATTCGCTGGAAAATGGTGGATGTATTCAGCAACTCTAGGTCTTCATTTTATTAGTTGACATCTTTTCCGGAAATCGCAATCAAACGAAAGTTGTTGCGTATATCAGTGTCATTTTTGAACTATTGTTATTAGCGTAATTGGCTGTGATTTTCAGAAAAAGTTGCTCGCTACAAAAATGGAGATGTGGAGTTGCATAATAAAACCCACAAATTTTCAGCAACATCAACTTTGCGAAACAATTTTTCAACTTCTCAATGTTGTCTTTGCACCGAAAATCACCAAGCTCAATACACTTTTGAGCGGCAATGTAATTCTCGAAATTTCGGATAATATCAAAGAATAATAGGGAACCCCAGAGATGCGACATATGAGTATACCATGATACCAAAACCGCTATCAAGTGATTTCTGATCGCAATAAATCGAGTGTGTCTGTGCATCTCCATCAGCTCTCCTCATCGTATCTAACCTTCATTCTTCTTATATCTTCTCGATTAACCTTTCGACAATAAATCAGACCCGCTCTCCCAGGCAGCTGTCTTCTGCTTCTTCCTCATCTTCAATCGTACCGCCCGTCGTCGCATCCAACTTCTTGTTTTCGTCTCTCACTGAAACTGTGATCTTCCGATGAAAAGAGCCCCGAAATGAATAAGAACACGAGAAAAGTTGGAGGCAAAACACAGCACAGGTGACTACTCTGAGTTGTTCTTCTAGATTGAATGATTGTTTTGAGCATCTTTCTGTTGTGTCTGGATGAAGTTCAAGATCAGTACAGAGTAAAACCTAGATCGAAAAGTGCAATTTCGGTTGCGGATCTAGGAACCAATCATTTCCTCCTTTGAACAATATTCAGGTGAGATTTCGAAATACCCGTTGCCCTGCATCAGCGGATATCACCCTATAAACAACTCTGAAATTCACATTTCCTGCAATATGTCTTCTAATCAGTTCGAAAACGTTTCCGATCGCATGATGTGGAAGCAGCTGACCCGGTAGTTAGCCGGGTGTCAATCTAATTATCCTTTTTTCCGCAGACATCACTTTGGAGGATAATGGCTTCGTGTATGTATGTGGGTGAGCCACGGAGAAACTTTTTCCCAATGAATGACTTCAAAGAACGAATTTTAAAACTCAACAAATTCATTAGAAAGTTATAATGAATCGCTCACCTATTACACTTCAGAAATCGTGTTAACAGAGATCATTAATTGAGAAGGATATATGATACAAAAAATTTAATTTTACCACTGTGATGGGTTCCATCCTCGGTTTCCGCCACGGCTTCTTCCTCCACGGCCTCCTCTGAATCCGTACGCGCCTCCTCGGTTGCCGCCGTTCCCATATCCTCCATCGTTTCCACCTCCAGCAGGGCTCCCGTTCCAGTCGCCACCGGCACCACCATAACCTGAGTTGTTGAATTGATGATAACCCATTCCATATCGGGGAGGAGGGAAGGGTCGATTTTGAGCATAGGGATGAACACCGCCGCGTCTGTTACCACCGCGGAAGTGGTTCATCTTACCCCCAGCAGCTGAAGGTACTCTATTTTTTTCGTTTTGAAAACAAATCAAAATTAGCGTGCGACAAGAATTAAAGCGATAAGCAAATGACAGGGGTGAACGAACAAAGGGAATGGAATGCAAAAGTGGTGTTTTTTTTTTCAAATTACCTGGTGGAAAACTGTTCTGATATGGAGATCCGTTCTGATGTGAGGAATCTGAAACGATGAAGCTGATTAATTTTTATGATAGGCCAATGAACTCACTCATGGACCCCGGTGAGCTCCAATCCGAATACGAGTTGTCTTGTTTGCCGGATGGAGCAGGCGATTTTTGAATGAGCTGAGAAAATAACAATGAATTAGGAAACATCCGAGAAGCTTACTGCAGTATCGGTGAGCAAGCTATCCTTCATAGGACCCGCTTGGGACATGAAATCATCCGAGGATATATCTCGAAGTAGCTGACGAAGTTCCGCATCTGCTGCATTCATGATAGCAAGAGTCTCAGGATGTTCACACGATCTCACAAGGAGAGCTTCAATGCATGGTCTTAATCCGACGAGAGCAGTAGCCGTCGCCACATCCATGCGCAGGGTGATCCTAAAGTTTGCTGGTTAGGATGAAAACCAAGTTGGGTGAACATACATGTCATCGAGTCTAACTAGTCTCTCGCCAATGCACTCCACTTTGCGACTTCCGAAAACAAGCAACTGTATGGCGGTGATGACCGACATTCCTTTGCACGAGATGCATCTGGTGCGAACTTTTTCGGTGAACACTAACAGAGGACTTGGCAGATCCATTTCTTGACGATTGTTCATTGGAACGAGAATGGAGTACTTGTTGATCAATGCTTTGGACTGTTCTATCGTCAGAACGTTCCGCTTTCCGGTGTAGTAAGCGACGTTCGGATAGAGTGCCATCACAAGCAGAGAACGCATCAAATTCAGCTCACGATCTGGAGCCATAACGTTGACACGATTATCGTACAGTATGTCTTCTGGGAAAGAACATTGATTGCGGAGAACATCCATGAGTTGTCGTCTTGCGCCACTGAAGTTGTTTTTTTCAATTACAGATGAAGATGAAACTTTTTGACTCACTCTGTCATTTTCAGAACAGGATTGCTCACTGAATTGCGTTCACAGAACTCGCGTTCGCCGGAACCTGAGCCCATTTCAGCTGCTTCGCGATAGTTTTGGAGAACCGAAACCAGAGCGACGTGATCGGAAAATTTAGTGCCTGCGAACCTCCTCTGAATACCGCTCAATCGACTGTGATGTTTTTCACGAGGAACGAATGGAGTTGGGAACGACATTGCAGCTGCCACATCACACATCACTGATCCCAAGCCAAGAGATGTTCCGAGAATGAGAACTTTTCCTATCACTGGTTCAATGGGCATTCTAGCCAACATCTTTCCAAGACTGGTCAACTCCAAATGTCGGTCGAGAGCTCCCATCGCTTGCAGAACTGCTTCACTTTCAACGACCATATCATATGGAGGGGGCTCAAGAGCTTTTCCAAGGAACTCTCCAACAGATCCAAGACGGAGAAGTTTGATGGTTAGAGCGATTTGATGGAGAGGAATGCGAAGCATTTCAGCAGTGCCGTGTTCATCGAGAGCCTCGAATCTGGATCTACTGCACAAGTGGAAAGCGTATCCAGCTCGAACACGTCCGGCACGACCTCTTCTCTGAATGACGTTCGTTTTCGATGCCCAGACGGTAGCGAAGTGCACCATGTTGTTGTTCGAGGTGTACATTCGTTCTTTTGCTCTGAAAACAATTTTCATTTTTATAAGTTTTCCAATTATGATAGTTCTTACTTGCAAGAGTCGATTACGTATACAACATCGTCAATAGTGATACTGGTCTCGGCGATGTTTGTGGATATGATAATTTTCCTCTTTCCTGGATAATGGTTGAACACTTTCCTTTGTTCTTGACTCGTCAGCTGAGAGTGCAACGGCAGCACCTCGTATTTAGAAGATTGGCTAAATTCTTCGTGTTCTTGCAAACGATTGAAGAGACTCATGATTTCGGCCCAACCCGGAAGGAAGATGAGAACCGCTCCGTCCACTCCGCGAGCGGCAATGTCGCGAAGAATAGCTTCAATCACACCATAAGGAATATCCTTCTCCGAAATACGAGACATTGCAGTTTTCAGAGAATCGTTCATAGAGGGGTCATTGAGGATGTTCATGTTTCGACCTTTATCATCAACTTCCTCATCTCCGTCGTCATCTTCTGGTTGTGGAGCCCCTTTCTTTCGCTTCTTCTGTTCTGGCTCATCGGGCATATAGCGAAGATTCTGTAGGATGTCTTCTAAGTGGAATGCTGAAAATGAATAGCATGCTTGTATGAATAAAACCTTAAGTTCAACCTTGAACAGGGAATGTTCTTCCGTGCATTGTAATAACTGGAGTTGGACCAACATTTGGAGCGTTTCCGAAAAAGTTGGTGAACAAATCAGTATCGATAGTGGCAGACATCAGAACAACACGAAGATCTTTGTAGGTATTGATCATGTCTCGGAGCACAATGAGTACAAAATCCGTCTAAAATTTCGAAAAATATTACGATAGAATATGGAGCAACATACATCAACATCTCTCTCGTGGATCTCATCAATGATGACGTGAGATATTCCCCGCAATCCGTTCTCCATCATTCTCAGCAAAACTCCAACCGTACAAAACATGATGGATCCATAGGGACGCGGTGTTGCACTATCAAATCGAACATTGTAGCCGCACGTTTCTCCAACCTCTTCGCCTCTTTCATTTGCGACACGTTCAGCAAGAGATATCGCAGAAATTCTACGGGGTTGAGAGACAACCGCGTTGAAACAAGCCGCTTTATTCTGGTCGATAAAGCTTTCCAGCAGAAATTGAGCCACTTGCGTACTCTTTCCACAACCCGTTTCTCCTTTGATTAAGGTGACACGATTATTGGCGACCGTTTGAATAATTTTATCGCGAAACATAGCAACCGGGAGTTCTCGTCGTTGTGCATTGATCTGGTCAATAGGTCCTCCTATCTTGGACTGCTCCCTTTCATTGATTCGTTGACTGATTTCTTCCATTGTTTGCTGTAAAAATGTCCCGTTTACGAAAGCACTATTTTTTTTTGAACTTACAAAAGCAATCGGTGCTTCATCAATATTAGATGCTCTCCACGGATTCCAGTTCTGAAGTGGGGGAGCCCAGGAAATGTTCGAACCAGTACAAACTTCCGAAAGTGGGAATTGAGCAAGTTTGGCATCATTGAGAATAGAATTTGGAGATTCAGATGAAGATTGAGACTCATCGACAACTGGCAACTCGAGACCACATGACTTCACATACGCGATGACACGATTCGATAGCTCTTCTGGTATATTGACTTCGATATCAGGCAGCTGAATATGACTTATCTAAAACAACATAAAATTCGTCACTTACCGTGCTGACTTTGCTCTGCTTCTGCGGTCCACTGTATGCTTGCATTATGCTGAGATGGAACATTTGGCGAACAATGTTCATCGCACACGCACTCTCAGAAACTTTCTTGTTCGATCCGGTACCTTTTCCAATGAGTGCTAAAACAAAAAATATGAGTCGAAATTCTATGGAATACACATACTCTTCTTGAGTTGGGGAACGAACAGCTGTGCAGATGTTTCCATTGTTCTGAAATTATTTATTTTCATATATTAAAAAAAAACCACACCCACTTCACAGTATTGGCTTCTTTTATTTTGGTGGTATAAGTAACCAACGGGAGCTTCATTTTTTGAGTATACTCATTCAAAGCCTTCTTCGAATTCTCCATCGTCCAGCCTCCGTGGAAACTCGATTTGTGATCCACAGTTTCCGAAGCGGTGATTTCCTCAGCCTTCTGGGCGATATACTCTTCGTGAGTGCCTTCTTCTCGCTGATAAGCGTTACTCCACGGGTACCGTGGCTTTTTCGGTTGAGCATGAAGTTGTTGGTTTGTGTTACCATCTTCTCCCCCACAGAACATTGTTGCAAGATCCGTTGCAGGCTCCTGCCATGCGGATGGCGTTTCCAAACTTTCCGTCGACAAAGTTGGCAGCTCGTTTGCTTTCATAACCCCTTCTCTGACTAAAAACTGACAGAAGTCATTAGCAGCATTGGTCGCAGCATCCTGAAAAGTAATTGTTGTACTGATCAAAAAAGCCACCGGCGACCTACCTTTTTGTTGCTGGAATTTCCGAAAGCAACATAGGGAAAGCTCGAGACACGAAGCTCGCATTTAAATCTCTGACGACCGCCTCTTGTTTCAGACTTCGTTTCGTAAACGGGCATCGGGTGTTTATTTCTACCCAGCCATGCGTATAAATACTCCTTGATATCTCGAGACATCTTGAAAGAATTGAAATGAAAATAAGCGTAAGATTGAAAATTTAGATTACTCATAACAAACTGTCAATAGAAACCAGAGGCTAAAACTCAAAAACAAGCAAAAATGGAAGCTTTTGAAAAAAAAATTTATTCGATAATATTCGAAAATCAGTAATTCAGTCGGTAAGCTTTCCGTTTTTCAAAATCGGCTTCAAATTGAACCCTCGCTCTTCCAGATTTCGTTCTTTGTGCAGCTTCAGGAAGGTGTCAGTGTCTTCCTGAAAATTTACTTGCAATACTTGGTCCTAGCCGGTGAAAATAAATACCTTGATTACTTTCCCAATTTGCTCACGAACGTCCTCTACGATTTTCGCGTCTTCTTCCAATATTTTCAAACCATTCGATTGACTTGTTTGCAGGAAGCATGTGCCATTGTACATCCAAATGGGATCAACATCATTCTACAATTGAGAAAATATTGTCATCATTGAAAATCGTTCTCGAAACCTCTTTTATTCGCCGTTGCAATTCTCGATACTTTTGTCGCTCGAGATCGAGACTCACACAAGTTTCTTTCGCATTATTCAACCTAAAACGCATCCGATTTTCGAGACATTTGTCCAGACAACTCACTTTGTGGAGAGATAAATAATTTCTGATGTCCGGTCTCTTAACTCTTTTGCAGGATCGTGTGGAATTGTTGCAGTTTTTATCACCACTTCGCTGCTAAGACTTTTGTTCATCATCTGCAATTAACGAATGTCATATGTTTCATAATTGAAAAAGAAAGAAGTTGTTTTTTAACACGAATATAAGCTGCAAATATAATTTATAAGTGATATGGAAATCAATGAGATTTCCCTAAAATTTGAAAAATCGCTGCACAACGCTGGAATTATGGCTGTCGTAAGATCCGGTGCATAATGTGCAGTTTCTGCACCTGTGCACTGTCAACCGTACCACTTTCGAATAGTCGCGACGGTTGAAGTTCGAATTGTTTTTGTCAATCATTTATCTGTTTTCTGTCCTTTGTTTCGCAAAATTTTGATTTTCAATGAAATTCCGATGTTGTGGCGAAATTTCGATCCGATAGCATTGAGAAAAAAAAAATGGATTTCGCACTTTACTCGTCAAACAAATCGAGAAATATGTGTTTACACTGGTTATCAATGATAGAAACGGGAAGAAAAAGTCTCTCAAACTTACTTTATCAAACATTTCATCTCTCCTTCCTCTCCGGCTTCAAATTGTTCCGTTCTTCTCCCTTCCTCCTCAATATCGGGCATTGTTATGTGTTATTCTCTCTAACAAACTATTGCCAAACATCCTCTCAACTAACCATTAATAAACGTAACTTTTGTAACAGATCAGAGATGAGCGATTGGGGTAATGCGTTCGATGAGCAGTGCAGAGCAGAAGGGCTTGAAGTGCCAGAAAAGGTGGTGGGATTGGTTTGTGTATCTATGTGTTCTGTGCTCTTGTTTGTCCGTCCGTGTTCCGAGTTTAGGCTCTATTTTCCCACACTGTACACTTGCATTTTGCTTCTGCTTTTAATAACCGAGTTTCATGCTTTTTTTTCTTGCTTCTGTACGTGTAAACCGAGTGTTTTTATTGCACCTAATCATGCATGCACCAGGAATATAACTTTTTTTCAGACCGAGACGGTACAATCAAACTCGGAAATGGATCATAACGAAGAAAACAAAGGTGGGGGATTTGCATAAACTTCGTTATTATAAATACTTTTTGTTAGGGTTCGGCGGAGCTGGTGTTAGTCGTGGAGGCATGTTTGGAGGAGGAATGAAAACGAGTGGGCCACCACCACAAACTTCTTTCGGTGCAACGTCTGGGACCAGAGTAGGTGGTGAGTATTTTGACTGTGCTTTCTCCCCAGTGTGGACTGTATTTTGTTGTCTTTCCTCTTCCGTTGTTCCCTTTGGTATCCTATCGCTTTTTTAGGTTCGTTCGGAACTGCCGGAGGTCCCGATGGGCGAGGAGCAGCTATCGGCTCATCTGAAGAGCTCAATGGAGGAGGTAACGTGATATCTGTCGGACACCATAGAGACAGATCTGCATGCACTCTCACTAGATACGGTGGCTCTAGCACTAACCGCACGAATGCTTCTGCACCTACGACCATCAAAACTAATCACGAGGGAGGACGTTTCGGTGTTTTGTCGCCCCGATCCTTTAATTCTGTTTCAAGCGAGTCAGTGGAACAGCCAAAACAGCCAACCGGTGGACGTTTCGGAGCATCTCAAGCATCAGGCAGCGGATCCTCAGTGGGAGGAGCGTTCGGATCCAGACCGTCGATTCCTTCTCCAACCATTGCTGCTCCTAAATTCTCTTTCAACATTGCGAAAGTGGAAAGTCCTACACTGCCAAAATCTTTCGGAGGGGCGTTTGGTTCATCAAAACCAACAGTTCCAACTTTCGGTGGAGCTCCCACTGCTAATGGATCTGGTTCCAATCTCAAATCTTCTCTGTCTGTTGGAGGTGGTTTCGGCTCGAATATGAAGTCAGCTAGTGGCGCTGATATATCATCAAAATCTTCCGTTCTAGCCGTGGAGGCGTATGAAAGCAAAGCCGGAGAAAGTTTGCTTTCCGCCACGGTCAGGAATTCTTCAACAATTGGTGAAGCTGAACCTTCAAAACTTCCTGCTCCATCCACTGAGTCATATCCAATCAGAGCTGGCGGAAGCTTCGGGTCATCTACTAAACCTCCAACTTCAACGGGCGGTGCATTCGGGGTCAAGCCTTTGGCTCCACTCAGCGGAGCGCATGTGACGAAAGCAGGTGGAAGTTTTGGTTCTTCTATGAGACCTCCAACCACTACTGGCGGAGCATTTGGAGCGAAGTCTACAACTACCATCAACGAACCTCATCCGACAAGAGCTGGTGGAAACTTCGGTTCTTCAACAAGATCTTCAACAACAACTACCGGCTCTTTTGGAGTCAAATCATCGCTTCCGGTCAACGAATCTAATCCAGAGAAGATGGGCGGAAGCTTCGGTTTTCCTGCAACCTCTACACCACAGAGCAGTGAGCTTGGTGTAAGATCCTCGATCCCAGCCGGAGAATCCTTCGAACCTCCATCGGATGACGTCAGACCAAGCGGAGGAGGATTCAAATCGAATAATTCAAATACAGTCGTTCAAAATAAATCAACCGTTGGTGGAGCTTTTGGAGCTTCCAAGTCGAATTCAGGAACATCTGTCGGAGGAGCGTTTGGTAGATCATCGGCCAATGTGGGTGAATCAAAGAACTCGCAGCAATATCAGTCCGGTAGCGGTTTTGCTACTCGTCAGCCACTTAAAAATTCCAATGCTTCGCCCTTCGGACGTCCACCAGTAAATTCACCAATGTCAAGCGAGGGGAAGGAAAATCAGGCGACAGTTTCTCAAGTCGAGAGACCGGAGGATGCATTGTCGCTCTCTGCTACCAATTCAAGCCAGGACATTCAATCGTTCGGAGGAAGCATGGAAGGCAAATCGACATCTTCAGATAAGATGACAACCAGCACAGGATCCGACAATAACAAACATCAGACTGGTTGGTTACTTGGCCTTCACCATCATTTCACAATTTTAGTTCCAGGGTCTCTCCATTTTCAGTAATTGTGGGTTAATGTGACGTTATGCTGTTGAGTTATTCAATCCCTTTGTTTCGCATGATTTGTAACCAATGACTGTCCTCCCCTGCACTTTTCTATCACTTGTATTTTCTCAAAAAAACACTTTTTTTTCTAGTGCCCTTCATGCCAGGTCCGCCACCACCAATGAGAGGAGGATTTCAAGGGGGATTCAGGTATTATGACGATGAAAGTTCCTGGTTTCATTAATAGTGATTACAGAGGTGGGCGAGGAGGAGGACAAATAGATTTCGGAGGCCCCGGTCAAGGACGTAAGTATCAACCGGCATGACTGTCGCTATCAAATTCGTATTCTTGTCTGATAAAACTAATTTTCAGTAGTTTCTCATTGAATATATGTTTTTTTCAGCTATGGGACGAGGAAGAGGCCAGCCGAACCCGTCGTTTGTTCCTCAACAGAGAGCACCTCCTCCCCAATTCGCTGCTGCACCACAACAATCTGTCAGACCGGTACTGATATGAATTAAAAAGATTGAAAATTACTGTGAAAATTTCAGGATCCGAAGTACAAGTACACGAAATCTACAGACACGGATCCACATGAAAAAGTTCCTGTGCCGGCAGATATTGCTCTTCTTAACAAATTCATTCAAAAAGAAGTCAAGATGATGAAGGACACGGTGGTTGATGTGCAGAGACAAGATCCAAAGTCCCCACTCTATTCGATTTCTTCGTTCCGTGAGCTTCGTCTAAAGCCCGAAGTTCTTCAGGCTCTGGATAATCTCAACTTTCAATTTCCGACTAGGATTCAGGAGACAGCACTGCCATTGCTTCTTATGGAACCGTAAGTGTCTGTAAAAAGAGCAAAAATCAAATGTTATGATTTCAGGCCATCGAACTTGATTGCACAAGCTCAGTCGGGAACTGGAAAGACAGCCGCTTTTGTGCTCACAATGCTCTGCAGAATTGATGTGAATCTGAAATGTCCACAGTGTATCTGTCTCGCACCTACACTCGAGTTGGCCAAACAAATCGGAGAAGTTGTCGAAAAAATGGGACGATACATCGAAAACCTGAAGATCCACTATGCCATTAAAGGAGGAAACATGGCTGCAATGAGAGGACGGAAACTGACGGAGCAAATTGTCATTGGAACTCCAGGAATCGTGAGTGCACATTCAGACTTCAAATTTCTCAATCATACTTTTTCAGACTCGTGACTACTTGCAAAAATACAAGTGCATTGATCCAAGTCAAATCAGATGCTTGGTTCTTGATGAAGCAGATGTGATGATATACCATCAAGGATTTACTGACATTTCCACCACAATTTACAAGTATGAAATATAAGGATATCCTCAAATCAAAAACCTATTTCAGAACGGTCGAAGAAGCATCTGATTCGGTACAATCCATGTTGTTCTCTGCTACTTACGATGAACCGGTCATAAATTTTGCCACAAAAATTATCAAGAATGCGATCGTTGTTATGTAAGTAATGATCCCTAGATTTTGCTTCCAGTTAGCTGCAATTAAGCAGAAACTTTCGTGTGTATTTACTCTCCGGTACATCAATATTGTTACTTCCCAGCGGGTGGCCTCGCTTTCTTTCAAGTGTCTTTGTCTGCATACTAAATCTTGATCAAACTTAGGCTGAAACGTGAGGAGCAAGCATTGCCGAATATCAAGCAATTCTACGTTCAATGTGCCTGCAGAGATTCGAAATATGCGGTAATAAATAAGTAATTTTCTCTCGAGACATGAATTACTTTGCAGGCTATCGTTAATCTGTACAGTGGACTTGCTGTCGCCTCATCTGTCATCTTCTGTCACACTAAGGCCAGTGTTATGTGGTTGTACGAGAACATGAAAGCACGTGGTCACAAGGTGGACGTTCTCCATGGAGACATGAACGTCGTGGAGCGAGCAGATACCATCATTCGTTTCAAACGCGGTGATTTCAAAGTGCTCATTACTACAAATGTGTTCGCTCGTGGCATCGACGTGGCGCAGGTGTCTGTTGTGATCAATTATGATTTACCGATCAAGTACAACGAACAAGACATGCCGATGGTCATCGATGGTTTCACACAGCCTGACTGTGAAACTTACCTTCATCGCATTGGAAGAACCGGAAGATTCGGAAAGACCGGAATCGCCATTAATTTGATCGATTCAGAAGACTCGATGAACATGATAAATGTGCTCGAGAATCATTTCCGTAAGTTGTCTAATGAAGATTTCCATTGTTAAGTTTTTCCTTTCAGAAATGAAGATCGCAAGAATGGATCCCTCGAATATCGTGGAGTTGGAGGCCATCGAAATGGCATAATCTATAGCATTCCCCATGTTTTATTGCAAGCCGACGTTTCTCTTTCAAGTGTAATCCACTTGCTATCTTTACCCATTTTTTAAAATTCTGAGCACTTTTTTGTTGTTTTTTCTTTGATTTTGTTATCATTTTACTCTTAATTTTATTTTATTAACATCCATCATCCATATCTTTTTCGCTTCAGTTCTGGTACATAAAATTCACCGCCTAGTTACGAGAAAGGCTTTAGAAAAGAAACGGTTCTAGGTTAAGTTTTCCGAAAGTTCACGTTTTCATCTTTTTTATGTTCTTCGAATCTGAATAAACATGAATAATGTGTCGCCACCATTTTTCTTCCTCTTTTTCTCGCAATTTGATTTTTTCTCGCTGGCTTATTCAAATTTCTTGGTGGCTGATGTTTGTCGATAAACAATGGCAAGTTCACATCTTTGTTGAGGGAGAAGGCTATCTCTTCCGTCCTTCTTCCCTCATGACAGGTCATTCCCGGACAACGCAAACTTCTTCGTTATCAGAAGAGGAAGAGGACCATTGATTTATCGTCAGTCTTGTATGGTGGTGAGTCACTTTCCGTACAGAAGTGAAGTGCACCAGTTGGCGGTGCATCTCTTTTGTCTCCGTTCCCCTTCCGTATTCATTATGAAGTTTTGTAATAGTAGCCACAGATTCTTTGTCACTTGGAAAGAATAGACAGAAAGCTACGACTTCTTGTGACTCATGTATGAATATTTGTAATTTTTGTACCCTTTTCTTCCAATCTATTCTTTTTCTACAGAAAGTGAGCTCCGATTTCTCACCACGAAAATAGCGTGTGTAGGCTACTGTACTTTAGAGAAAGCATACTCAAGTTTCAAGATGCTCTCCTGGTTTTCAAGCTGCTTTCAACTAATTTGTTTCCAGGAATCTTTGTGTTTCTGTAACATTTATATGACAAAGTTGCATCAAAAAGTCGGGAAAGCGACTTTTTTCAGTTTCCAAGTTTCAAATGCCCAAACAGATGAATCCTCGAATCTAACCCACCGAAATTATCCCACTCTCCTGGACCCTATTTCATGTACATTGGCTGCAATAAAAACATACACACAAGTCATATTCCGGACACCTTCAATAAATTCGGTGCGGTAACGCCGCAATAACTATTCTCCGCGAACAGGAGGACGCATAATTATTGGGCAGTAATCGTGGTTGTAAACTCATGGTCCTCCTTCTCCCTCGTATTCGTTTCCCTCTTCTTCTACTCATCTGATAATGATGCAGTACAGGATTGTTGGTGTCTTGCCACTTTATCTGTTTTCCTAATCTCTTGCCTCGGAGGATAAATAAATATTACGGTAATATAATGATGGATGGTCGGATGGTGTCAAGGCAAGGTGAGACATCGAGACGCAGGTTCTCCTCCTACTCCTGATTTGTCACTATCATTTTGTATATCAAAATATCGAGATAGGCAAATATATTCGTTGGCTCCTTTACGAACACAATGTTTCAGTCCCCAGTCACATACTGACTCTGTAAAGTACATAATGCGGGAACATCCAGGTTGCAGACGCAAGTTTTAATTAAAACTGTCAGGCGGTAGCCACCAAAAGATTTCTGCGTCCTTTGAAGATCAGACCCCGCCTGTTTATGACAGAAATGCGTCACAGTTGCATAAGCGACGGCTACCAGGATACATTTTTTGTCGTATTCGTAAATTCTGTTGCTAGTTTTTTCACCTCCAAAAAAGGCCCAGAAATTGTGTTTTTTTTCTTTTTCATGGACATTTTTAATTTGACGACTACTGTATTTAAATTCGTGGCGAGACCTTCGCGAAAGCTCCAGGATTTCGATTTACGAGCCTATGCCTTTGTTACTTTTTTCTTCGATTTTTCGCTCGCATTGTTTTATTTTAATAATTTCTGAATTTTTAGTTGATTTCTGGGTCTAAATAGCTTTTGCCCAAGAAACATTTCCGTACTGCTGCATTTAACAAAACATTTTTCGAAAAATGTTGAATTTCTACTGTTTTTTTTTTTGGGGTTTTCCTTCCTCTCTCTCTCTTCATCTGTTGCAAAACATTACGTCTACACAACATCTGTCCCGTTCGAGAAAGAGACGCCCTCTCGCAGAAGTTCACAGTCCGCGCGCTTGTCTGTATCACAGTATCGATTTCTGCTGATAACATCATTTCAACACTTTTGTCTCTCTTTTTTCCCAAAAGCCTCTGGATTTGCCCTCTCCTTCTCTCTCACTTGCGCACACATACTCTCTCCTGAAAAAGCAACAAAAAGTCGACGAGTGCTTTCAATTAGACGCAACCAGTAAGCCTTTCCCCTCTCCTTTTTTTCCCGAGTGCGCAGGTGTCTTGGCTTCCAACGTTTTTTCTGCCGTTTCCCTGCTTCCATCACTGGAGAAACACTTCTGGACACGACACTCGAAAAATTTGTTATTTCTAGGTGCCCAAAAATATGCGTTGAAAGAAAAACCAAGAGGATGTCATGAATATGTCAAAAGCTTCCACACCCCTCTTCTTTTTTTCTCATACGTTATAATTAGTCTTGTGTCTTGTTTTCGGTATAGGTCCTTGACTTTCTGACTATTGGCGACCGCGTAACTCGGTTTGTATGATTTCCATTTTCCCATGCTCACGAAAGTATCTTATCAAAACTATTTATACCAACCAAACCGATCAAGACATGATGGATGTGGCTCTGGGAACCATGTCAGCCATCGTCCTTCACTGCTCCAAATTTGCATTTCTAGTCTTCGAAGTTCCCTTTCGAAATGTTTCTCACACTTCTTTTTATTGTTTGACCAATGCCTGCCAATCCAAATACTGGCCAGGCGCCGACCTTTCCATCAGACTGCCTGCTGTCCGGACAGGTGCAAAGACAAAAAAGTCTTCCGAGATGATCATTTTTCCGAGTTCTTGCTCGACTAAAAACATTTTCTTATCGTCAGATTTTACTATTTATCATCCATGCAAGCTCTTCTTATGAACATCTGGCGACGAGATGAAATAAACGAATACCTCGATTGATGTGCAGCCGGGCGTCTTTCTTTCGCGCCGTTCCTTCCATCTGCATGATGATGATGATACATTTTCACGCGAATTTCTCTTCTTCTCATTTTTTCGTATCAAGTTTCTCCGCCCATAATTACTTTCGAAGCTCTGTGCGAGAATAATCCGCAAACTCGTGTATTTGGCGTCTTTGTGAAATAGATTCTCTCATAAATTATTCAAAAGTTTGAAAGAAGATTTTGTTGCTTTTCTCGCTCTCTCTCTTCCTGTCACATTCGAATTCATTCATTCAGTTCACCTTCGTATCAATCCCGTAAAGGACATATCCCGATTTCCAATTTCAAATTCTCACCATCTTTTTTTATTCCTCACATTTTCCGGATGAGCACACACAACTTCTTTTGGATCTGTGATTTTTTTTGTTGGATTTTGTCGTAAAGCCGATTTTCAAACCACTCGAATGTTCGAGCAACATGCATTCCTTTTGAAATGAAGCAATCTGATGAACATGTTCGTTTCGAAAATCTCGCCTATTAGCACAAATGCTTCCGTTCCATTTGCGCAAAATGAGAGCTCTCACTCTCGATCATCGCAACTCGACTAGAAGGTACAGCACTTTAGAATAAGTAATTCAATTAGAGAGTTTTCACACAGAGAAAGTCCCTTCTGAGATGACATCTACACTTTTGAGGGCGCCGATTAATAACAAGTACCGATATTTCTTTCTTCGTTTTTTGTGCAGTCTTCTTTTCTTGGTGTGTTCACCTTACTCTGTTCTTCTTTTTCCCGTTTCCTCTCTAGCGTGTACTTCCGAAAATTGAATTTCCGCAGCTTAAAAATGGCACCAAAGATGTCGATTTATCATCCGAACAACTTCCCCTCTTGTTCCCTTTTTGAAAGGAAGCTGGCTCCCGGAGCAGCTACGAGAATAGCCTATTCTTCGAAACGCAACAACAAAAAGCGAAAACGCGTCTAATCAGAGCTCGAGAAACTCATCTGAAAAGAAGAAGATGCCGACGGAAATCGTAAAAATGTAGTAAACTGAACTGGGAGAGAGATGGAAGAGCATGAATAATTTCTCATCGTCGTCGTTTCTCGAACACCTTCCCTTCATTCTGCCCCACTCACAGCAAGCGTGAGAACTTCTTCATCCAGTTTTGATTATAAACGTATAAATTTTCAATTTCCGTATAGTCACCCGCCAGTTTTCCAGTCCATCTTTTCCAATCCATCTGAGTCTGTTGATTTATGGTAGTCTGCCGATTTATGGATGTTTCTCTTACTCTCTCTTTCTTTTCCGCTTATTCCGGTTGATAGAATCTCTTCAGTGACGAGTTTAGGAGCTTCCGGTACCCAATCGTCTTATCGTCTAATCTGATGTGTCTTCTTTTTTTTTTGGACCGAGTCACTTTCCCACAGAGTAGGAAGAGTCCTTATTTTCGTTCTGCAATTCTAAAAAGTCATTCTTGTTGACCACTCATAAGCTCTCTGGTGCTGTCCCTTGTGTTTTTTTCGGGTCCAGTGACCTCAACAACTGGGCGACTAAACTCTTCATGGACATCTCTCCCTTCAGCATATTAAACGTTGGTGGCTTCCATACATAAATTTAGTTTTCTTCCAGGGCCTTGTTTCTGTTTAAAAGTACACACCCCATTAAATTCATATCTGATGAAATGTGACAGTGAATCCCGAGGACCACACAGTTGCCTTCGATCCTTCCAAGTCAATGAATTCAGTACACGAGATCGTTAAATCTCTCGGCGTTTCCTGCTCTGGCGGCCTCCAAGGCTCCACTCAAAAGCTCACCTTGTTTGCATCCGGAAAATTGTCGTAAAACATGGCTTCGCTCCCTCTGCCATGTTCAACCACCAAGGTGGTCAGTTTTTATTGCCATACGAAGCAGGGCGTGTCCCATTTACTCTCTTTTTAGACCGCACGCCGACAGTGAAAATCCCACGGTTCGCACTAAGTACCTTCTACGTATGGCCCGTTGAGTTTTTGAAAACCAAAAATGCATTATATTCTCTTTGTTTCTGACACTGACATTCGTGTTCATCCATCACCCACGATAAGCTCTCATCTGAACACCTGACATGGGGGCAAAAACGAGAGTACAATTGATTTACGTATTCGTTAGATTGTGGTTGTAAAGAGTTCTGAGATGAGTACATTCGTCATTTGAACGCAAAAAACACCCAATTTTCTTCTTGTTTTCTGACTCATATCTTTTCACATACTCTATTTTGCATATTACGGTTTTTCCCGTTTTCGACCGTTGGTCATATTTTGTTTCTGTTAGCTATTATTCCTTCCGTTTATCATTCGTCAGGTGAGAAAGTGCCATTTGATCTAATTACGACCTATAAGAGTATGGTTATAACTGTACTATGTATCACAACCGGAAGTGAGGATGGTGGGAATATCCAACAATTGCATACTCCCAATGACACTTTTCCACTTTCCCAAGTGTCATCTTGATCTGCTCAATCCTTCATAAGATAACTCTTTAATGGGAATCGGTTTCCCAGACAATTTGACAGCAGACGGTACTCTCTCTATCCATTTCCGTCACTCACTAATCCTCTTCATCTATTTTATGACCTACCTAACAGACTGCTCGCAGGTACCTGACTTGTTCTCCGGGAAGGTACCACATTCCCATCGAACCTGGTTTTAAAGTTCAATGAGCGTAGGTGATGAATGCCATTCGAAGATCGTTCAAAGTGATAGCCTCGTCTAATGGCAGTCGTTTGACCCTATAATTGGTCAGCACCTCGTTTTCCATCGCTATCATAGGATGCGACACCACGATTGTCTCTATGGTGTGAGCATGAGATTTGGAACCGATAGGAGAGTGTCAATTTATCTTGCTCATCCCCTTTCGTAGGATTCTTGTGTTTTACAACCAGATTGGTTGCGAAATCTGCTAATTTATTTGAGACTTTGGTCGCGGTCTCTGTATTCGTTTTGAAATGAACTATTTTCTTATTCCCTTCCTTTCTTTACCTCCCCTGAATGCCACCATCTGAGTGTCCATTTCCATAAGCAAATACAGTTATCATCTCTATTCTCCTTCTCTCTGTTCTCCTTCCCTCATTCCGCCTTTTGTGACTCCGGCTGCACACTGACTCAATTTCCCCGTTTTGAAGCTGTTGCGGTAAGACTGTAAAACTCAGTGAATCATTCTGTTCTTTCGAAATAAGAAAGCGATTGGAGGTGGATGTTTTGAATGATGTCCCAATTTTTCGCTCTCATGTATCCATTTATCAGGAACACTATCACGAGTTTCAGATAAAAATGGCGCATTTTCCAATGATTCATTCTTTCAATTTCCTTCTATTTGTTTCGAGAAAAAATTTTGAAACGAATATTGCTTTTCGGAAGAGTGACCTTCAAATTTTCCGTTTGTTTGTTCTTAAAACCCTGTAGAAAGCACTAGCAACATGTGTTCGATTATTCGATAGCATCTCTCTATCATTCTCGAAAATTATTGTCACATGGAAATATCTGTCGTTATGTATTTTTATAAACTCAGATATTGTATATTATTAGATCAACCGTATTTTCATGTTTCTTGTGCCAGTTCCAGTCCTAGACAATATAGACAGTGTCTAGACAATGTTTCCCTATTCGTACAGTCTTGGGGGTTCTCGTGAGATATCACTCGAGGGTGAGTCAAATAGTGCCAGGTACTCTTTTTTTTACAGTTCCGATTCCCACGTCATTAGAGCCCAGATGGTACTCCACGTGCCTTGGGTCGAGTCGTCTCTGAAGCCCCGCCCACTTTTGGCAACCCCTCCCCCTCGGTCGGCTGTCCGCCCGTCGTTCTCGTCTCCTCCGCCAATCTCCCCCTACTCTCTCATGTTCAGCAGCTTTCCCTTGTTTCACCAATGTTATTTATCTCCTCCTACCGTTCTTTTTCGATCGAGTAGTTTTTTTTTGGATTAAGATTATCTTTTCCAGGAAACTCTTACACTCGACCGACACGAATAGTATGCACTGATGCGACGTCCAAAATCGACACTAAATTGGCTGTTGCTGGCGACATGTATTCTGGCTTTTGGAGCCACGTCGGCCAGTAACAAGCCTACCGCTGATGAGAATGGTAAGTGTTTTTATTCCTTTCAAAGTCTCGTCTCAATGCTAGAATCAGGTCTGGAAAAATAGGCAAAAGTAGAATCCAAGGGAAAATTTCTTATGCCATTCATTCTCTGCTTTCCACACTTGAGATCATCGCCGATTAGTTAACGATGCGCTTAGTTAACGACGTTTATTCTCTGGTTTCCGACTTCGAAGATCATGTCATTTTCACTAATTATGCATCGCCGACACTTTTCTCCCGGGGGAACAGAAACATCCTGACCCGCTCTTGGTCCAGGGCCGAGCCGACTTCCTGTATGGACGACTACCACAAAAGTGTTAATCGTGTGCGGTTATTGAAGAGGAGAGAGACAGCGGTAGACAGGGTCTTTGTTACGTAATGTTATCCTTGCGGTCCGGTCCGGAAGTGCACATTTCTGTGCGGACCACCCGCCGAGAGGTAACGGTCAGTCAACCCTCCTCATTGGCCCAACTTTTTCGTTGTTGTGCAGGTCCTGACGATTGTTTGTTTGGAAGAAGAAGACACATCCTCGGATGTATATATTTCCAGACGAGATGGGATTAGGAAAGGTGTCGAGAGAGAAAAAGATGGGGGGAGAGGCTGCCTACGTTTTTGAGTTTCCCTCAAATTCCGAAATGGAAGTTTCTTTCCGCTTGACGGTTTTGTTTGCATTTGGGACGAAGCTAACCTAGAATAGAAAAGCATCATCTTCCTCTCCCTTATTGGACTCATTTCATTTGAATCTGCCGTTGTTTATGAAAGTCATTCTCATCCTCATCAAGGTAGCCGGATTAAGGTGTTGTTTGGGTCGCAAAGGCACCTGTAGATCTGCCACCTGCCCTTGTTATCGACCTCCTTCTAACGATCGTTAGCTGGCTTATCCAGGAAACCCGGGAGAGAGAATGTGGAGGTATAGATGACATTGTTGCAGCCATAATTTTGTAGGGATGCACAACAAATTAGGCGCACACAATACCCCCGCGCATTGTTTCTGAATCTCGCGCATTTGGTTGCATTCGTGTGTCCTCGAATTAATTTGTTCTTCTGCTAACGAACCCATTCATTTAGAAGCCGTGTATATCTTGTTTCAGTTTTTGAGTGGATCCACTTCTAACTTTTTTATGTCGGCGCTGCCACAACATGGAAACTGAAGTAGTCAAACTGATTGATATGCTCACTAATCCCAAGAACAAACAGACGAACTTTTTGGTTGTGATGTCGCCGACAGACTACTCATCAGAAGACCATCAGAGTTTCCGAGTGGTGATCACCGATACTATTAGTAAATACACGGAAGATGCGTCTTCCTGCTGCTTGTTGCCCCCACCCAGGGTCCCAAATTGAGTCAATTAGAGCAAGTAGAGAAAGATAGGGTACGAAAGACAGCTTGGAAAACATGTAGTGTGTCTACAATTAGATGTTGCGGCGGATTTGTGATGCAGTTTTTAGCGGAAAAAGACACATGGCGGTAATTTTCACAGTAGGAGGTGTCGAAAGTCAGCATATGTCGGGTTTCATGGATCAACACGCTGATGGATGCGGTGGCAACAGAAACGGAGAGTTGCACAATCGCTAAGCGGTCAGGGTTGTGTTTATCTATCCAGGGAAAAGGTCCCGAGATGGTTATCTTTCTTTTTGGCGGGTTCGTGCATTAACGCATCCCATACTGAGATTGGATTGATAGACAAGAAGGCGTCGAGTAACTAATAGGCTGTGGACAGGCGGCCGTCAATCGTCATTTTTGAAACAAAGAGAGGAGCATAAAACGGGCGGCTCTCTCTTGCCATCCCATTCTTTTTTGGCGGTATAATAGCTTTAAAGCTATAATCTATCATTCATTTTTTGAATGCGAACAGTCATAAAAGGTGACCCGAGAGGGCTCAATTATTCATGTGCCCATGATCCTCCGACGAGTCTGTGTAATCTGAATCCGGCGTTTTAGCCGTAACTCTATCCGTGTTCTATTTACTTTTGGGGTGCTCTCCGTCTTATGTTGTTGCACATGCAAAATTCCCACAAGTTTCAATGTGTTGTTTTGGGATGATGGCTTCGTCTTGTTACTACTAGAACACAACAATTTATTGAATAAAGAGGCGCCCGGTGATGATGGAAAGAGATGTTGAAGAGGTCCACTTATGGTTGAGGGAGCACATCTCTGGATTCGACGTAATTCGTAATTGGTATGCCAGTGTCATCGTCAGCTCCTAAACGAATTAGTCGAGACTAAAAGTGAGGAGCGAGCCTGTTTAATCGATCATTTTCCGTTTCTGCTGGAAGTGAATCGGTGTAGGTGTACGATTACTGTTTCGATGGCGTAATGCTAACCTGATGAGTTGAAGAGAGGGGCTACTCCTTTTCATCGCAATGAAGAGCCTGTTGTTGTACTGTCCAGCCAGAGACAATGAAATTAGGAGAGACGCTGACTGAAACGTGAGCACCCGCTGCGCAACAGCAGACGGGAGGAAGAACGGTGTGCATATGAATGGGAGAATGAAACAAACACACGAAATTATTATTATGCAACTCATGCCTCGCAAGAAGAGCATAGCAGGGAAAAATTATAACTGAATTTATTTTCAGGTACGATCACGCAGACGATCTGCGACGGAGACGCTGCCGAGTTGAGCTGCCCATCGGGCAAGGTTATCTCGATCGTCCTCGGCAACTATGGAAGATTCTCCGTGGCCGTGTGCATTTCAGAGAGCGACGATATTCCATCGAACATCAACTGCCGGAACCCAAAAACCCAGTCGATTCTGGAGAAGAAGTGAGTTTTACTAGTTTGGTTATTCAGGCGGGTGGAAACTAGGGAACTCTAGGTGACCTAACTAACATATTCAACGAGTTATGAATAGGTGCAAGCGCATTTGTAATAGCTTACTCACACGACTATCAATTGTTATATTTGTCGGCAGAGACTTGTTCGGAATACATATGTTTACTTGAGCTGAGGTCCCAACAAGTATCCGTATAGTTCTATGCCGCCACTTCCTTTATCAACCTGACTGTACGGAAGGCCTTGGTATAGGATCAAGATTCATTCATGGTAGATTAATAATTCCTGGTTGAATGTTATGATTGAACATCCGTTCGTCTATTGATCGAAGGAATAATTCAAATTGGCACATTCTGGGCGAGCAGTCACACACAATACCGCTATAAAAACGATGATGATATTACCGCCCAATGTCTTTCCGTTGTCGAACAAGGTCGTTTGTCATTTGTGCCCGTTTTTTCTCCAAGTATTACTGTCGAAGAGAACATTCATTAGCCGACCTCCCTGACTGCCACACCAGTTATTCTACCATTTTCTACCGGGAGATCACGCCGGACACCGCACTGAGAGTGCCTTCTTGTCGAAACGCATCATTTCACACTATCAAACGACTGCCTTTCCTCTCCTCATTTTTTGAATGAATTGAGGCCACGATCGTTGCTGACTGCTTTCTACTGCAGCTGTCTCTCGAATCTGTCTTCGTTCGTGCTGAAGAAAAAAGATGAAGAATAGTGAGAAGAGAGGGAAGGAGTACCGCGGAAACGGAAATGACTCTCGCGCCTTTCCACTGATGCTCTTCTTCGTCTTCTTGCACAGAAGCAGTTTTGAGTTTAAAATTCGGGGAATTTGAGACTATAGTATGGGAAGGAGCACTATTAGATTGATGACCGAAAGAGAAGGGTCCTTTTCGAGAAAGCACCATATGTTGTTGTAGTTGCGTAGAGAGCAAAACAAGGAGCCGAAGACATTTGTATTTGTTTCGGATTCTCATGGATCATCATCATCATTTACCAATTAGAATTAGCGTTCCAACTGTTTGTGCCCCAAGACAGCGAAAGGTTTTGAAATGGTTTGCAGATGAGAGTTGATGAGGCGACAGTTGTGCAAACAATAGCAGCAGTCAATTAGCTGCGCAAACTACCTTGAAACTGGCACGTCAAGGAGTCTCCGCTTAAGAAAGTAGTACTAGTTCAAAAGGGGTCAGCTAAATATAGGAATCGAAGAAACATGTGCAGTCCATTTCCCAGAAAAGGATTGCGCGAAATGGTGCCCAGTGTACCGTATGTTGAACACATGTTGTTTCCACCATGTTTCTGCTTGTTTCTATTTGGTACCATTCCCTAAATTTCCACCATTAATTTGCTGCTGTTCTGTACAATTAGCTCTCTTTTGGAGCATGAAATAGTGGGGCAAGCAGAGTCAACCATGGTGTCAAATTGATGGCTTCTGCCAAATACCAGTCGTGTTTGAACGACTAGGCATGCGAAACCTACCAAGGCCCATCGTCCATTTCCATCAATCTGAAAGAAAAATGAGCAAAATTTTTGCGAGGCACACTCAAAGAGGCACAATCTCCTGAGATGGGTGGTTTAATTAACACGTTTTCCTGTTTTTTGATGGGTAGAGATGCGGGAAGAAATGGAAGAGAGCCATCTTGGTGTGAAGAAAAAGGATTATGTCGGCGTCACGCACAAGAAGAAGGGGGATTATGGATGGAAGGCTGTGGAGAGCCCGGGGGCAGACGGCTGCCGACTTCTTGATGATTCGCATCAGTGGCGATAAGTAATGGGACCACAGGGCCACTTTTCTACGTCTTGATGCTCGGAACAAGTCAGGAAGAAGGGGGGAAACCGGCTGATTTGCATAAACAGAGTGCCTTTTGTGTTTTACCGCAGAAAGTGAATCGGTAGCCAGGAGGTTCTCAGCAATCATGAGAATGAGGAATAGAGGTTAATTGAGAAAGTTGAGGGCGGCAAGTTATTGTTATAGATTGTTCAGTGACCCATGAGACGGTAAGAAAAACTGCTCATCTTATTTCCGTCGAGACCTGTGTTCGCGGTGGCGGTGTCGTTTGCTTCTTCATTCCATTGACCGGATGAGATGTTTCTAATTTGCCGCTCCGCCGAAACTTCGGGGAGACAATAGAGACCGTAGAAATTTGATACAGTACCCGTAGATGTATCTCACAAGTTGTTTTGCCATTCTTGGGACCAAATATATACTGTATTTCGCAGTTTCGCAACAAACGCTTACCACCGCAATTGCGTTTCCAGCTAAGACATAGGTAACCATCTTCCCTAAATGGTCCTAATTGCCGTGTTCCTTTGTTACCAAAGAATTGGATACAAGGTGTCATTCTCATATTTCATCGTCGTTCATTGCGTGTGCCTGCTGGTCGGATTTCACCAACAAACGAGAAGATGAAGAACGTCTGCATCCTGAAGCCTATGATTAAAAAAGAACGAATTGATGATGGGTCAGAGTCAGTCGTCGTTAGTTAGATGTATGTGGTCACCAGCATACACGTTTTATGTGACATCTTGTACTTGCATTGTTGTCGCGCCGCCTGGGGAGAAGAAGGGCCTTGAAAACAAATAAGTTTCGGTAATTCGGTATTGTATGGATCTCTGTTTGTGCTGAGAGAGTAAACGTCGTTTCCTCTTCGGATGAAACTTCTTGACCGGTTTCGAAAATGAGGGACCGCGCGTAGCATCTTGATTGATTGCCTCCTGATATAGTATGCGAGAATATGGCCTCTCACCGTATGGACCTCGATGATTTGTGACGGCAACACGGGCTGACAGCTCTTTTCGGTCGTGCCGCCTGTTTCGATCTCCGTTGGGAGTCGTCCGAAAACAGATAGACTATTCTATCTTCTTCTCTGCAGCATGAAGAGCCGTTCACATGGATGAACTCTGACACCTGTTCCATGATTCGCATTTTACTGGAAGCGCGGATTCAGGTCAGCAGGTGGTATCCTCCTGTGAAAACAAGAAGTGTCAAGTTGTGAAATCGTCATGAGATTCAGGGTTGCGCAAGATGATGTTAGCGAGGTTAATCCGGTTCAAACCGAAATTGGTGGCTAGGAAACAGATGTGCGAAGAAACTGAGAAAGCTTCTTCGAGGGTGGCATTTATAAGATTACAGTGGTTTTGCCCTAGGGTAACCCCCAGCATTGAATTATGCAATAATTGCAAGGTTGTCTCTCTCTCCAGATGTAACGGAAAGCAGACGTGTCGCTTCTTCGTCGACACATTTCTGTTCGATGACGCGTGTCCGATGATGAGCAAATATCTGGAAGTGCAACATGAGTGTCATGAAGGTAGAGATGAATATCTTGGAGTGTGTGAAAACTGATTGTGGGAATGATATGATGTGGTCTTGATTCTTAGATGGGATCGTTGATATATATATTGTCAGTGTTGTGAATTGTGTAATGTGTTGGTCTATTTCAGGTGCAATGGAGAATCCAGTTGCTTCTTCACGGTCAGTAATACCACATTCAACGAAGATGCATGTCCGGAAACATCAAAGTATCTGGAAGTGAAGTACAACTGTGTTGCACATGGTTAGTTGCATGGTTTTCAGATCTCTGTCTATTCTTTGTGTAGTTTTTGTATTTGTAGCATATGGATGAAATCACATTGAAACCTTTTTCAGTGACTACGACTACAACTACAACGACCACCTCCACTACTACCCCGGATAGTACTCTTAAATTCGACGAAGAAGAAGAGGCTCAAAAGGTTAGTGTTCGACTCATTGAAGAGAAGGGAGGAGATTAGGATGAATTATGGGTGCCCGTTTTTACTTTCATTGTAATGGAAATTTTTTGCAGGACGCCCTCAATATGGACATCATGAAATCGAAGAAGAATGAAGATTTGTACTGCTCAGCCACCATAAGAAGAGGTGTCAACTGGCAGAACACGAAAGCCGGCACAATATCGAGCGCGCCGTGTCCGGAAGGTTCGGGCGGAAAGCAGCTGTGGGAGTGCTCTCGAGAAGGCCAATGGGTTACCGACAACCCGAACAGTTCTGGATGCCAGAGCGCTTGGGTGCCGCAAAAGATCACCTCCCTGACCAGTGTATTAAAGGGCGAAGACGAGTCTGGATTACCCGAATTTCTTAGAAATATGAAAGTGGAAACCAGACGTCCCATGGTGGGAGGAGACCTACCGAAAGTTCTTAGTATTCTGGAAAGGAGCGTTCAAGCAATTGAGGAGGAGAGCTGGGCCTATAAGCATCAGAAGCTGTCAAACTCGGTAGTAATCGAGGTGATGAATCAGGTCTTCAGAAATCAAGAAATTTGGGACAGCTGGGACGTAATGAAGCGAAAAGAGTATGCGTCCCGTTTCATCAATGCTGCCGAAAAGGCCATGATAGCATCAGCGAAGGGAATGCAGTTATCGCCGGATACGAATGTTTTCCGACAGCCATCGGTTGCTCTCGAACTGTCTCACAAGATCAAAATGTCTTCTCAGCCAAACGACTACATTCTGTACCCTTCCGAAGCTGTGTGGAAGGAAGTAAACATCGATAATGTCGACATTCCAAAAGAAGCCATTGTGAAAGTCAGTCAAGACGAAACCCAAGTGCTCTTCTCATCTTTCGAATTTATTGGTCAACAGATGACCCCTCTGGATGTGACTGTTCCAATCGCCGGGACCGACCAGATAGAAATTCGTAAGCGTCGAGTTGTGTCAAGAATCGTCGGCGCATCATTGGTCCAAAACGGGAAAGCAGTACATGTCGAAAAGCTGAACCAACCAGTGAGAATCACCTTCTACCACAAAGAATCCGCCGTTCGTCACCTGAGCAGTCCAACTTGTGTCTGGTGGAATCATCATGAGCTGAAATGGAACCCATCTGGATGCCGTCTCCATTCGCACAACAAGACGATGACGTCATGTAACTGCAACCATCTCACTCATTTTGCCGTTCTGATGGATGTTCGGGGACACGATCTCAGTGAAGTTGATGAAACGTTGCTCACATTATTGACCTATGTTGGATGCATAATCTCCATTGCTTGTCTGCTGCTCACATTCTTCGCTTACTTGATCTTCAGTAGAAATGGAGGAGACAGGTACATTTATTTTCAAAGTTCCAATATCTATTTTTCATTTTCAGAGTCTTCATCCATGAAAACTTGTGCCTTTCATTGGCCCTCGCTGAAATCACGTTCCTTGCTGGAATCTCGAGAACAGAAGATACGGTACAATGTGGAGTCATCGCCGCCATCCTTATGTATATGTTCCTCTCGGCACTCACATGGATGCTCTTGGAAGGATATCACATACATCGGATGTTGACTGAAGTGTTCCCATCGGATCCTCGACGATTCTCGTATCTTCTAGTCGGCTACATTCCACCAGCCATCATCACTATTATCGCCTATTTGTACAACTCGGATGGATTCGGAACTCCCGAGTATTGTTGGCTCACCACACAGAACAACTTCATTTGGTTCTTTGCTGGTCCAGCTTCGTTCATTCTCGGAGCCAATACTCTTGTTCTGGTCAAGACGCTGTGCACAGTTTATCAGCATACCAGTGGAGGATATCTGCCATGTCGCCATGATGTGGATTCAGGAAGATCGATTCGAAACTGGATCAAGGGCTCTCTAGCATTGGCTAGTTTGTTGGGAGTGACATGGATTCTTGGGTTATTCTGGCTTGACGACTCCGCATCTATTGTAATTGCGTATGCATTCACGATCTCAAATTCGCTCCAAGGACTATTCATCTTTCTGTTCCATGTTGTTTTCGCGGAGAAGATGCGCAAAGACTTCGGACATTGGCTGTATCGTCGTGGATGTGGAGGCTCCAGCAACTCATCTCCAAACCACAAACGACACAATGGACAACGTGATTTGATGTCACCCGGAATGAACAGTTCCACTGGAAGCGAATTCTTGGTGAGTTTAGATCCACATGTTTTTGTTACTGTATCAACGTCTATCTTTCCTCTGTCCAAATGTCATTCATGTTATTAGAAAAAACGAATCGGTGTGACGAAAAAAGCCGAATACTCGCCAGTCGCCGTGGCGAGCAAGAGAAACCGTGAGATCGTGTGAATTTAATTGATTGATTGAAATCTATGTACCTATTCGGCGACCCATTGGATCTAAAACTAATAACTATAACGATTTCTATCTTTCAATTCTAAAATGTCTAGTTTTCTACCTAATATCTGTGTGTAACTCTCGGTTTCTTCATAACCCTAATAATTTCTTCGTTTCAGTACAACACGAACGACAAGTACATGAGCAGCTCGGATACTGCGAATCGCTTGACATTTAACAATAGAATGGCTCTACCCAGTCAAATGTCTGTTTATCAATCTCATCCACACCAACAATTATACGACCAACAACCTGGTAAGAATCTAGTCCAGTTATAACATAGTAGATTTTTTTTCCAGGAACCTATGACTATGCAACTATCGCTTATGGAGACATGATGCCGGGACATATGAATCGTATCGCTGCTCCTCCTGCTTATCAGCGTCTGGCAGTTGCTGAAGGTCGTTACGGTAGTCAGCATCAGATCTACCAGGGTTGGCATCATCGTCCGCCTCCAGAATTCTCGCCACCACCACCGCCACCAAGTGCTCCGTCCATTCCGCGACAGTACGGCACTGGTTCGAGTGGTAGACGTCCGCCAAGTTCGAAGATGAGCGACGATTCTGCCTATTCGGATGGGTCGTCTTCAATGCTGACAACGGAAGTGACGCCGCAAGGACAAACCGTTCTCAGAATCGACCTGAACAAGCCGAACATGTACTGTCAGGATTTATAGTCTCCCCAGTTCTCCCATAATGCGTGTATATATTGTTGCTTTGCCGGTGAATAATAGTTGTAGGTGCCCTTATTTCCAAAACTTCCTCTCATCCCTCCCGGGTAACTCCCACTCGTGACATTTCTTTCGCTTCTCCCTCGACTCTTTCCCTCGATCCCTTTTGAGCCATGTCAGAAATTACCTCCAGCTTTAACCACGCTTTCAGAGAATTCATCTGTTACTGGTTTAATAAGAATTGTAATAATTTGTTTAATGACCCTCTTTTTCTGTTTTTTACCTTTCTGTTGCTTCCAAAAATGGAACGGAACAGAAATCCTTCTCTTCTTCTCGTTCAATAGATCCCGTTGTGCTCATTCTCGCCGGTAGCCGAATTTCGTTGTAGAGACATCTGTACTTTATGTGTTCTTTCTTCCTATTTTTATCGTGCATTTTATATAATCTTATGGTACAATTCGGAAACGAGCTTTTCAAAAAACCTCATCCGTATTCTGTCGATTAATGTCGTAATAAATTGAATCAATTCATGTGTTCTTCCATTTCGAAATCCACTCTCCATCAAAAAGCCTCTTTTCTGCAAAGCGTTAGAGGATCAAATTTGACGTCTTTGCATTTCTAATGGGACCCCCTCCCATTTCCAAACCACTCCACTTTCTTCCTTCCGTCGGAAATAGAATCTTCTCCATCCTTCCTCCGAAGATCGACGTCACCACCGTTTTCTTTTCGTTTTATGCAAGATTTATTTTTTTGCCTTTTCATTTTTTCCCTTTCAGTCCAATGGCAATTGGATATTTTCGATTTATTATTTCCAATTTCCCTGTCGACTCGAAAATATTTTCGTTTTGCCCGTTGTTCCTTGGCATATTTTTCATTTTCTCTTTTCTTTTGAATCTCAAACCTAAAAGTCTAAATTTTTCAGAATCGCCAATCAGTTGAGCCAATCTCCAAATACTCTTTTCTCTTTTCCCACTACTCCATATCCAGAAAGAAAGAACCGAAAACCAGACTTGTGATCTAAACACACGTTCTCTCCGTAATCCGTTTCTGTTTATGCCACTTCAGGTTTTTCTGGAAAATGTCAGAGATGAAAAATACGATGTCCTTATGTCACTTTTCTCTGGAAATATTAGTATTCGAAAATTTGTGTCACCTGGTTTGATAAGTTTTTAAATTGGTTAGTTTCTGGAATCAGGAAAAGTCTCCGAGAAAGAAGAAATAATCTCCGACGTTCTATAGATTTAAGGATGTTCCTCAAAGTTTGGGTTTCGTTTCAAAATGTTTCTATCAGTTCCAACATAGAAAAACTCATCCTAAAACAGAATTGAAGCCTTACATTTCTTGAGATTAGAGAATCCATAAACACTATTCGCCTAACGAAAGTATGTTTACATCAGTTCGAGAATTCGATAAAAAATTGTTCATGAAAAGAAAACATCTAATAGTGGTACCCTTCTCCCTTATTCTCACTTCAAAGGCATTTATCTCGGTTGGGTTAAAATTTTTTGAAAGTTGTCAACTTATGAAATGTAGCCCTTATTATGAACAAAAGTTCATTAGTTAACAATTTTTTAAAGCTCTCAACACGAAACAAGATAGGTGTGTTTGAATTGATGAGGTGAAACCCCATTACAGGGTTTCACTGAATGTAAAATCAAGGTACAGAAATTGCTCTCTTGCTACAAGATTTTTATACTACAAGAGCCGAGAAGGATAAAAAAAAGCGCCTAGAAAATGCTCAAAATTCGGATTTCGAGATAATGAACCACTAGCAAAGAAAAGGCGATACTGTCTGCAACTGATAACTCTAAACTTATACTCGTTTTTCGATGATCGAATCAAAAATCGAAAAAGACGGGCATCATTCAGACCCTATTTCGGATAACCTGGGAAAATTCTGGAAAATTTGGCCCAGTGGGGACTTCGCTAGGGCGGGAGACATGACACAAATAGACTGAACTTTGCGTTTGTTGATAGAAAAGATCTGGAAATTTCAAACGAAATACGCCTATTCCAGAAAAATTTTCGTTCCACCACCCAACTTTTCCTCGCTCCCTGATACATGTTCATATACTATTCCTTTCTACGACCAAAGTTTTTTTTTTCATTCCTTTCATGTCTTCTGAGACGTGACTGATCGTCCCTTTTTTTCGCCTCCTCAGGTACATTCTGAACCTGAAAGAATGCGTGAGGAATGAGTGAGTGTGGAAAGATGAATGTTTTCTTCTGGGTGCACGAAAATATTTTTCTCACTTTTGCAGAAAATAAGAACCCGGAATATTAGAGTCTTTGGCCGTCGTGGAAGTGGTCCGAAAATAGACAAGGATACGGTTGCTTTGGTTTGATGTGTTTGTGTAAATATTTGAACAGATAATCGTGTCTGGAAATGGGAAAATATTATTATTTGGAAGTCCAGAACATCCAGAAAGTTCCCATCATGACTGAGCTCTGCATTTGGGCTTTTGAAAGGTGTACCATGTCTTACGTGTTAGGGCAGCATACCGCAGACTGAAAAAAAATTCTCTTTTGGTAACCACCAATTACGTTAGATTTCCGACTTCCGCTTTTCAAGCTATTACTTCCCGAAGTCTTTGTTTCTCACATCTTTTCGGAAACTCAAACTATCTGATAATCTCAGTATATCGAACAGAGCGTCTGATACGTTTTCCGCAGCTACATAGAAGAAGTGCCGAAAACGGAAAGTCATCAATCTTACAGTTTTGAATTTCAAACCACCAACTCTTGTATGACATCATTTCCGGTCATCCCTACATTCCTCTTGTTTCAAAACCGTAGTTTCCCTTTCCAGTGTTAACTATAACTAGTACACATCATTTCGGTTTTTATTTGTACACCTGAACAATGTGCAATTTCGAATTGTTTTGATGTCTGAACTCACACGGAAAACTGAAAAAGTAGAAAAACTCTCTCGTAAACAGAAGGTGTCATGCGTTTTCCCGTCAGACTCGCTGCCCGTTTCCGTTGGTCAGCACATTTTTTGATTCTCGAGACTATGCACAGTTTTATCAGTTGGGTTGGCCGGGCATAAAATGATAAATTTAGGCACTCAAACTATTTTGTTATGCAAATCGTTCTAAAAGAGAGAAAGGTTCATGAGTTCAAACGGCAACCATGTTGTGCCTAGTTCTCTGTTATTTTCTCAGTGTCTTTGTCTATAAATAATACAGTAATCCGATTGGCTATTTCATCATTTAAAAAACAGAAGTTTTCAAACGGTGTGCGTGCCCATTTCTCTTCCTCTTTCGTCTCCCATCTCAATCTTTTTGCATCCGATATTCATGTCCAATGAATCTCCGTAAATCTTCCTGGCAAGTACATGCTGCACCCGACTGAAAACAGGCGATTACTCAGTGTCAAAATAGTCAGATTAGACGGTGAAATGTCAAAAACTGAATTCCTGTCGAACTTCGATCCCAGCCTGTCCAGTTTCAAGGACTTTCCGGTGCGACGAGAAGACATGTTTCTCAGTATAAAAACATCCGAGTGTTGCACGGTTTTTCTCTGGGAAAGTGGAGACATTCTCGATTCCCGATGATATTGTTTCCATAGGGGAGCCTTTTGTTCTATTTTCCAGGTATGATAGGGGGACGTGTGTCTTTCTAAAAGCTTCAAAAAAGCTACAGTTTCAAGAGTTGAGAAAATGATTCCCAATGGCCCAATTTTTCTGAGATTTTATGGGTGTCTGAAGCAATGCTAGATTTTGGTCTGATAGGGGCCCAGGGAAGACAACTATGTCGCGTATGGTCACTTCAAAATTTGTCCCATTTCAGTCCAAACTTCGAGCGTTTAGGGACTCATAGGCTTCAACGCGACATAACTGACTTGATTGTGATTTTTTGAAAAAGCTGTCGACTGAAAAGGAAGATCAGAGCTGCTCAATACGCTTACAAAGTTTCAGAGAAAGCAGACCTTCAGAAATCACTTTTTCAACTACCCAAAGTTAACCATTGTCACTGAAAATCACAAAATTTATAACGTCCTTCATTCTCCCCAAAACTGCTAGTTGCAACTTTCCGAGAAATCAAATGACGAACTGTCATTCACTTATTTGACTACAAATAAATCATTTGCTAATGAGTTTTTTCACTGATAACGCAATCCCTCCCATCCCTTGTTTCAATCAAAAACCAAAAATTCCGTCAGAAACCAATCAAAAGAAGATTTATTTCCGACAGTTCTCTGTTGTTCGGATCTCTCTTTATTCTCTCGTCAACTGCCAATTATAAACAAAACCTTTTTGGCCGATCCCTATCTATTTCCCTGATCAAACTGGTTTCATTTGCAATGCGACGATACGAACATTTATATTGCATCAAATCGGAGAGAGAAGTTCTTTGAATTCTCAATTAACTGAACAACAAGGGAGTATGTAGCTGGCTGCTATTATGTTTGTACAGTGAACTCGAAAAAGTTCACAAATCCTCTGGGTATCTCTTTCCGCCGTGGTGTCCACCATCTTCCACTTCCCATTTATCAAATCTCGTTTCGATTTTAATGAATTAAATTTTCACAGAAGCGCGTTGATAGCTGGTCTTTGTTGATTAGAGAGAAGATATTTTTCCTTTTTCTTGGTTTCTTTTACGATTTGACTTTTCGCTGGTTTTCTATTCCATGAAAAACCTTTGAGTTAGGTTCGAGAGCTTCTAGGATATTCCAAGTGAGATTTGGAAATATGAAAACGATCATTGAAAATAGTTTCCAGAGTTCAAACACTCTCAAATGGGGTCTGCTGGGGTCAGGCGTATGAGGTTTAATAAATACGATTAAAGGACGGATTACTGTAGAACAACGGTGGACTGGGAAACTGAATACTTTAAAAGGCTGAAACCACTTCATTTTGAAAGCGTATAGGCATAGTCGCTGGCCTTTTTAAGCCTCGCATCTATTATACTTGAAAAATAAATTTTCTCACTTGTGAACTTCAGTGGAACTTTTTTCGGAAATAACAATCAGGTCAGTAGTGTCGCGCGACTTTCCGGTACATTTTAGTGCAAATTACAAACTTTTTCGGATCCCTAATTTTTAACGCCAAAAATATCCTGATTGAGACTTTCGGAAAAAAGTTACAAACTACAAAAATGAAAACTTGAAGGTGCTAAATACGCCCACGAAGATTCAAAAAAATCGGTAAATTGGAAATTACTTTTTCAACTGCTCAAAGTTTCTCGCACAAGTCTCCAAAAGTTGGTTTCTAGAATTTCAAAATCTAGAGCATCCTACAGTCTTCATTTTGAGATTTTCTTGAAACCTCTTCCAGAATCTGAAATCAAAACCTACCACTGCTTTCGGTGTGAGAAAAGTCCCTTTTTTGCCGAAAATGGAAGCAAGTCCAATTTCTCGTTTTCCCCTTCTCCACCGCAATTAGGCTGTCTCTTTCCTTTTCCTTTTCCACTTTTCCATATTGGTCATGTTTTTACACTCGAACAGCCCGTTTTCTCTTCTCTTTTCCGGTGCTTCTTCTACTTTTACAGCCCCCAGAGAGAATGTCCTTTCGGAGAAAGTGGAGGAGCTCGGAATGAATGGGGCGTTGCTTTTTTGAGCTCCTTTCCGGGAAAGAGTCCAATCATTTGTTTGAAAGGAATAGCCAGAACTTGACTTTTTGATGAATTGAAAAAGTGCACTTTTTGTGACTTTTTTGGTATGGGTGCTGCCAATCACGTTCTGGAATGAGTTTTGAGCAGAAATGTTAGGGATTTCGACTTTCATCTTCCCTAAAAACGTTTCACTTCCGAGTTCCAACTTCCGGATGAGGAATGAACCTTTTTTATATGAAAAATCATTAAACATTCACTTTCAATATCCTGATGAAAGAAAAAAGTACTTCCTTATTCTGAATTCCGGCTTCCGAGTCAGGAAATTTTATCACCTCTGGTCTCAACTATTTAGAATTTAAATATGATCTGTATGAATCATTTCGACTTCCTTAGAATCCCTATTAGGAACTTGTTCAGACGTTCGGAATCGAATACAAATCAGAATGAGAAGATGATGCTATTATTTTCACTAAGCTCAGGACAGATTGAGAATCCCCTCATGAGACATCTTTTGAGATTCATCCTTTGAGATTAAGAAGGGTTTAGCTTTCAGACAAAATCGAATTCTTCAGTGTGTTCTGATTAAGCAGCCACTTATATCGTAACTTTACTGGTTTGATGGCTAGAATCTACAGATTCCCTCCTCCATGAACCCTGAAAAATGCAAAGAACATCTTCTAATTTATTGCTTCCACTCCACATTCCTATGCTGATGTCACATCTCGTGTTACGCCTTCTTTTTGAAATGTGATCTCTCTTATCATTCGTCTTCTTTCAAGATCCAGCAACTAGTTTGTTTTTGCCCCATTGAAATTATCCTCCTAATTAGGGACTTTTGTAGCTACCGTATTGTATTTTATAACCTCCACAATCGTTCATACCTCAATGACCAAAAGACCACAAATACAGTACCTTAAGTCCAGAATTAGTTGTTTTCCTGGAAAACTCGAAAACTCGATGTTTGGCACTTTATTGCATTCATAAACAGGTACTTTTCCTGATTTTATTGCCGAAAATGTTGCAGAAAGCGAGATCATGGGTCAACCCGAAAAACTATATAAATACAGTTGCTTTCATGATCTACGTTTTTTAAAAGAAAGTAGTTTTATGAAAACTAGAAAAACAATCTTTTGATAGAGATAAGAAAAGTCATGTTTCATTAACATTGTGAATGGAAAATATGCACTTTTCAATGCCACTTCCCAATCATTCTTTGATTTCAATGGACTTCGAACTGTTGAGTCTTTGAAAATCAAAAAAAGGACACTTCTCAAATATTTGTTCACTTCTTCGATCTCTCCTTAAAAGAGACCCATCTGACCTTCACCTCGTCATCTCAAAAGAAGCCCATTAGTTTCTTCTGAATCCTTTCTGAAGTTTCCGGTTCCTCCTAATCGCTTAATCTAATAACTCTCCTAATCGTGCAACATGACGTGATGGACGATTCCTTCCTGTCCATAAAACGCTGGACGATTTTTGGTAAAGGTTTTCGAAAACATCAAAACATCGTCATGAAGACGTTTATGGCTTCAGGTGGCTGATTTTGGGTCAGTGGGTGAGTGAAGGATTGTGGGGGACTATGGATAGATTGGAAAAATCCTGGATATCTGCATTTTCAAAAACTTCCGTTGCCCATTAAGCATGGGTGGTTACAATCAATTTGACTATTTTCAGTTGAAACTTATCATCTGGAAGGGCTTCAAAAATGGTTTCCAGCAACCTGTTTTTGAAAATGAAGAATAGTGGCAGCTCTAGATTTTCGTTTTTTGTAATTGACAACTTTTTCTTGAAAATTTCTCCCAACTTCTTTAGATCTCTTTTGATGAGGCGACCCCAAGTTTCTCAGAGAAACTTTCGGAGTTGTTCGTTGTTCACCGCCGGGTGCCTCAACGCTTGCTTTAAGCCAATATTTTTCTGAAACTGTAATTCTGAGCCCAATGAGTATGAACCCACTTTTTGAACGTTGTTCAACCTATTGCTCATCTTATCACCCACAAAACACAGTGAGCACTTCCAAGTGGCTCTTCAAACATTACCCCTCTCAAAAGCAAACATGTTTTGATTTTTGAGGTGGGCGTCGTCTGAAAAAAAGACCGGAAACTCAACATGTTCCTTCTCTCCGTCCATAATTGTAGCTCCCTCGTGTTACTACTCAAAAAAAATTTGATTGTTCTCTTACTTCTCCTCTCTTTTTTTGCTCTTTTTCTTTGTTGGCGAGCTTATGAGAAGAAGAAAAAAACAAGTTAGATACTTTGAGTAAACAGAACACTTGTTTTTTCGTTCTCATTTCTTCTAGTCTGTTCTTTTTTTTTTCATCGGGGTGAAAGTTCAGAAGAAAAAGAGAGGAAATATGAGTCAGACTAGGAACACCGAAAAAATGTAATATAATAAAACAAGTCGACCGATTTTATTGGTTTTTCGTATATTGGACTGGTTCAAGGAAGTCGGAAGTTTTCGGAATGAGTACTATCAATTTTTTCTCATGATTTTTGCTCGTCTAAACTTGATTCATTGATCTTGAGAGTCGAGACAGCCGCCTGGCGGTCACACGGCGGATTTGCACTAATTCATCATATAGAAAATTCTGGAAAAAAAAGTTCATCAGATCCACTTATAAACGATTTACTTCATTCATGTTCGTTAGGAATCACTTTTTCTTCATCTGAATATTCAGAATCTTTCCAATTTCTCTGGGTGTTTGATGATCAGCTAGAATGCATAGATTTTCGATTCAAAGGAAAGAAAGACTATTCAAATGTGGGAAATTCAGTTCAGACGTTTTTGTGGTTGACTTTCAAAAGAAAACTTGAGAAAGACTTCATTTCCATTGTTGCCTAGGTCCTTTTTTATCTCCGAAATTAGAAACGCTACGTAATAGTTGTCAATTAACCAAATGTAGAGCACAACAAGACCGATCTAATACAACAAAAAGAAACTGAAAATTCCTTATTTCGCCCTGTGAGCCGGCAAAAGAACTAAAGTGGAAGGAACTCCATAACGCAGCTCGTCGTCATTTTTGTGTAGCACCTTCAGTTCTAGACGTAACCCGTTTTCTGTAAGAGACTCTTCCGTCAATCAACAAATTGCATCCCTCAGAACTTCTTCCCAGAAAAAATGCAACGATAGTACCACATAAAACGAAAGTTGAATAGAGTATTTTGAATTGGTTATTGGTTTTTCCTGAGACTGGTTCAGAGGTCATCAGGTCACACGAGGATTGCAGTCTCCTGTCAGAAAACCTCTTCTAGAACTTTCGAAATTCGTATAGAAGACCTGTCAATCGTCTGCAATTTTAATTTAGAAATGTATCCGTGTACCCTCCACCCACTCATCAAACACACACAATTTTGCAGCCGGACACCTGTATTTGAACAACCTTTCCGGACACTTTCATAATTTTGGAAATTTTTGATGATGATGATGTAGGGAGAATTTTATTGAGATTCCTTATAGACTTTCTTCTAGAAGTATCTATAAATAATTATCTTTTAGCCGGAGGGCATCGTGTCAGTTAGTGCGAGCCCTCCGTCTAAATTCGGTCAAGATGAGTCATAGACACTCTCGGGGAAACTCCTTTTCCTCCCAGAGAGGCCAGTTCATTTCCTTTCTCTCACCACACAAAATATAAAAGATTGCTCGTTTTTTCGCAACTCTTTTTATTTGCACTTACGAAATTCTCCTGCGGGAGGTAGGGGGAGCCACCCAGGTGTTATAATTCCTTTTTCTTTAGAGACAATTCTTTAATTAAAATTTCGGTATACATGATGTATGGTTGTATCAGAGCTGTGCCGAATAAATTTCTATCGAAAATGAATTTGGAATCCGGAAAGCGGAATGGCTTGATTTAGAAATTCCGCCCATCTCTGATGTATACCTTTTGAGAAAGCCCCGCCCCGTCTCATTTCGTATAGCCATTATTCATATCCCCCATCGCAACGTTTTCAAGGGCTCTCTTCGCTTTTAGAAAGCTCTCTTTTCTCTACTCTCCATGTCCATTAGTGGTCAGTGGCCGACAATCGACATTTCCATCCAGTGCCATCCCATTGCAATCCAATTACCCACCCTCACTACTTTTTTAGAGCACATCCCCTTTTCTTTCTCCCGTTTCTTCCAGACTCTTCTACCAATCTCTGAATCCCTAATACACTCAGGCGTTTTCCCCTTCCCCTTTTTTTCGCTTTCATTAGAATATTTCCTCCTTCGGTTGAATAGCGTACTTAGGCAAACGTCTTCTTCGGAAAGTTTTACCAATTGGCTTAGTTATTTCATGTATGTGAAAGCTTCCCCCTCCTCTTCCTTGTACCTGTTTTTGAAAACAACTAGTCTAGCTTCTCTCCTCTTGTTTTTTTTCTTTAAAATATGAAAAATATATCCAATGCAGAGGCATCCAGTTCTATCCTGTCACTCCGATTACTTCCTCACAAACCGTTTTAATCTACTTTAAAGTTCCTCTCATTTTTTATATTATTCATGAGTAATACATTTCCTTTGTTTTGCAACTGGAACCGTTATGCGTCACCTTGTTCTAGCATAAAATGTTCTACTTTTTGTGATTCTTCGATCTGAAAGTTCTTCGGATTTGATATTAAAAATTCTTCGATCTCTCGAATCACGCCATGTCGGATTCTTTGATCCATTTCTTCATTTCCGCTTGCTCTCAGATTTCCCATTTTTCAAACTCCAAAGATTCCAGAAGAATCAGAAGATAGGCGTCATATTGGACTCTCTTTAGTGTATTCGTTGTGTAGAAAACAAAAAAAAAATTAGCTAGATGTGAGAAGTTTTCGTCGAATATATGTGAGTAATTTCCTCGATTTCGTAATATTACGATTTCGCGGTGTTCTCACGATCTGCTTTGGATATTTACAACCCTCGGTAGAGAATCTCTGATGAAATCTCTTTGTTTTTTTTAATCTGAAGACGACGAAATTCCCTGCAAGTGTGTCCTCCAAAAGTCCTCCCTCGGACTAAGGTAGTCTGATCGGTCTTGCACTCCACGTTTCTCTCCTAAATCCGTCCCACCCTCTGCTGCCTCCCATGAGACAACTGTTGGCTTCAGTCCCGTTCGAAACTCGTACTCTGTCTCCTTTTCTTCTTTCTTCGCCGTTCCCTCTGTTCGTCTATGTCTCCAAAGTCTTCGCTCCATCGTCAGATGTTTTCAAGTCCTTGCTCCGCGTCAGCTCCTGACACTATTCTCTTTTTGCCTCCTCTCCTCGATTAATCCTCTGCCTTCTGTTCCATGAAACCTTTCTTTTTCCATCCTACTCTTCATCTTTTCTTCTTCCCGGTTGATAACGACATTATAGTGTCCTTATCGTTTCCAGTCAGTTGGCCACGCCCCTTTCTTTTCGTTGCCCCTGATAACCCTCCTCCCACTCACTCGTTCCCTCATCTATCAGTGTTTCTTCTTCCAGCCATGACCGCTACCACTTCCACTTCGACGTCTTCGCACCGATTCGCTTCGGAGCCACGTCCGCCGACTCTCACCAAACGTCGTGATGATCGTATTCGAAACTTCAATTCTTTCGATGACATCACTGAATCGGAGGAGGAAGATATCCAGGTGAGGACAAAGAAAGTACTCAAAAGGAAGTGAATTCTTTCTTACAAAGTAAATGATGTGGAAGCTGAAAAGGCCAAACCTCGATAAGAACTTCCTCTAAACTGTTGCACAAAAAACAAAAAGCATGCCGGAAGAATCTTCCATTTCCTTGTTTTCCGCCCACCAACAGTTTCAGTACTTGAGTACCCACTTTTATATGGCCCCATGTGGGAAATCGCGTGTATTCTTTCTCACAAATCATTCCACTTGTAGCATCTTGAAAGGGGGCCATCTGAAAGACTGAAAATAAACAACGCTTTCCGATTTTTACGGGATCAAGGGTCATGTTGTCCCGCATTTCCAGTTCCTTGTTTTTTGATGATGATCTGAAAGAGACACCCTAAAGATTGTTTACCTTTTGAAGAGAAGACAGTGGCAATGAAAAAGAAAGAGAATGTCATTATCTATTTGCATGAAGACAATGAAACTGATATTATCATCATTAACACATACGTCATTTTGTGGCGAGACAAAGATAAAGTTGAGAAATGACACATAACAGGAAATGCTGAATTTTCAGGAGCCAACCAGCAGCAACAGTTCCACTACATCCGAAAGATCTCCGTATGCAGTTTACGAGCAGGAGAAGTTGAGTGCAGCCAAGATGAGAAGCTTCTCGCTCACCAACAATCCGTTCTTGTCTCCAAAAGCGATGAGGTATGAGCTGATGATCTGGGTTTCTAAGAAAAAGTGAACTTCATAGTCTATGTGCTATAATATAGAACGATATCTGAAGTTTTGAAAGTGATCGGAAGCTAACTACGTAAACTTCTAGAAGATTTCAAAAACATTCAAATTTCAGACTCTCTTCTATACAGTTCTGTGCGAAAAGTTGTAAATGTTGGTGATTTTAAGTGCCAACATTGACTCTTTTGTACTGAAAAGAACTGAAATTCGTATTTTTTTAAATCTGAAGTTTGTGCGTCTATTGAGAGGAAGTTTACAAAGTGTTACTCTGATCTTTGAGAAAGCCCCAAACTCTGTGAACCATCAAAACAAATAAGAAAAATACCTTGAAATTTGATACTTTTTCTCAACTTCCAAACTTCCTTTTTTCCCGAGGCCCTTAGGCTGAAGGATCAGCTTTCCTTATTCTTCCTGTATTCCCATCTCAGTTTTCAAGAGAACCAAAAACATAATCCGAGTGTTTATCAGAAACGTTTTCTAGTAAGGTCGTGACATCACCGGATAATCCTCCCAACTTTCAGACAATTCTTCCCACCGACTCCTCGTCTCTCTCGAGGATTCTCTGATCCGGTCGTCCGCCGCAAATCGTCACTTCCGACGATTCTCTCGTGTCACTCACCGGACCACTCCGACGACTTCTTGGGTCTCCCACCGATTCCAGAAGCCACGACTCCAGCTTCTCCATCCGCAAATGCACCGACAAATAATCCATTCCAAAGGAATGATTCGTCATAATTATTGAGCTTCTTCTTCCCTATTTCACTTCCTCCTTCTCTTCCCCCAGTTTCAATTTTCTTGACAATGCGAGTAAATGGTCATAAATAAATGGTATTCTTTATTTTGTGTTCGAATTTCAAACTGATAAAACAGGTGAATGAAATGTTACAAAAGATACACAAGAGATCACAAAACACAGGTCTCGAGCACAGTTTACTTTCCGACTCCCAGCCCCGTACCAACTCCCACTCCATCTCCAGTTCCTGGCGCTTTCACTCCAACTCCTCCGTTGATTCCAACAATACCTCCTCCCTTGGCATTTGGATCATCCTGTCCACGACGGAATGCTTCTGGAGTCTTCGACCCCATAATACCCAAATCCAGTCCGACTCCAACTCCAACACTCTCTCCCATTCCAGGAATCGGTCCAACATCGACTCCCCATCCAACTCCGACTTCGAGACCTGGAACTGCTCCAACCCCGAATCCGAAGTGACCGTTCACATCGACATGACCAACTCCCTTATCGGTAAGTGGAGGTCCCATTCGCGGTCCCGGAAGTCTGTGGAAGTTCGGTACATTGCAGAACGCTGAGTAGTCCTAGAAAAATTGTACCTGATAACTAGAACCATTGAATGTGTACTTACTTTGCAAAACTCCACCAAATCAATTCGAAGTGGTTTACTTGGTGCACACGTGTATGCGAACATCGCCTTCATATCGGAACAGTACCTTCCGTCCTTTGGATGAAGTCCCGGGTAGACACGATAGAGGGAGGGATCGTGGCGTTGTTGGTAGTATTGGGTGTATGGGGAACCGTAGTAGTATCCACGATGGGATTTACGATGTTTCTTCCGATGTCTTCGTCGAGAACTGTGCTCTTCGCTGTAGTCACGAGAAGATGGTGGGGCTCTGCAAAAAATATTGAAATTCAGAAGATGGAAATGTTTTTGTCTGTCCATAAAGCTTCAGAGAAATCGGGTTAATTGGAACACTTGCTCAACTGCTCAAAGTTGCCCGTTTTGCTCTGAAAATCACCAAAAAGTACATTTTTGGCCACCACTGTATGAAAATGAAAAATAAACTAATAGCTTTTTTCGAAAGTTTTCCTGGTTTCCGAAATACGGAAAAAATATTCCAGTTTCGAAGGCAGAAAATTCCCCAGACTTGCAGACACATTTCAAACACTCTTGCAGTAAATCTCACCTAGTCGCAACTTCATCAAAAGGATCAGATTCAGCTGCATCCAAAGAGGACCTTCCAGAATTTCCTTCTTCCTCAATGAATCCCTTGTTAGAATGCTTCGAAAGCTGTTCCAATCTTTGCGCAGTCAGCCCATCTCCATTGATTATTTTCGAGCTTCGAGCTCTGTTGTTTCCATCTGAAAATCAGGTTTTTGTTTCTTGATTACATCACTAATTGTTTCGCAGTTTCCTTTGTTCTGTTGTGAAAAGGAAAAAACCTACTCGGCTGACAAACTTTCAGATGAGGTTCAGCAGCACATAGTTCAGTTTTGGAGAAGGAGAGGAAGTGTTCAGATGGTCGTGCTGGAAGAAATTGAGATGCTTCAGTGTAACATTCCTGGTCAGAGAAGTGGTTTGTGGTCACTGACAGAAGAGAGAACAAACCACGAAACCGTTTGATTCGAGACAGAGAACAGGTTGCCACGTCATCTTCCAAATTGACAGCTTCTGGATTCAGACTCACCATTGACAATGGAAAATGAAGCTAACAAAAGTAGCAGCTTGACACCAACAACAGCAAGCGCCATTGATCGCATTGTTGTTGAAAAAAATGATTGAATGATAGAAGAAACAGTTGCGCGAGAAGAAGATGCAGGCCCCAAATGAAAGGTATGTGTCTACGTCTCCAACTTCATCGTTTTCTTCCTCTTCAACTTATCAGTGTTTTGTGATGAAGTTAATGTCAGTATGTGACCATCGTCAGTCTCGTGTGTGATTTTTTTTAGAAGAAAAAATTCTAGTCTACAAAACTACATAAGAGAACTGGGTTTGATATCAGACAGGGTGGAGTTGAGTTCAGCTCGATGAAAAGGGGTAACATGACGAAGAATCAGCGAATTCCAGCGTAGACTGTGACACGTTTCATCTCGGACAGCATTCCTATTTCGGACAGTGTCTTGAAGCCGAGAGTCCAATAGGCTAATTCGGACACAAGAAGATTGAATTTAAAATCCAGCACTAAAGCGAACTGAAATATGGGTGAACCTATAAACTGATTTTGATTTTCAAATATGGTGGAATCAAATAAGCATGAAGGACTTCAGATCAGTCGGATGGAAAACGAAAGCCCTTGAAAAGATAATATTATCCAATTTAGACTAGAACTCACATTTCGCCTCATCCTTCGATTCTATGCATATAAATATATATATTTAATGTCTTATTCTATAAATATCCGTTTACAGTTTTTGATCATATTTCTTTCTCTAGGCAAGCCTAGATCTAGCGCTAGATCTAGAGAAGTATCTACGGCGTTTGGCGCGTATTCGAACTCGCGCCAATTTTCTGTCGCCACCGCAAGCGCGCTCCATCGCACATTCAAATTTTCGGACATTCGAGAACAATTTTCATTCTCATTTCGACGAGTTTCTGGATTTGCATCCAGTTTTCTCTCGTTTCCCTTACTCATTCAGTTGGAAATTTAGGTCGGACTTGCCGTTCTTTATCGAAATCTTAAAATTTCCTGAAATTTTCAACGCTAAATGCGTTTTTAGGCCCCTTTTTCGAACGAATTTTCCGCATTATTGTGCATCGCTTCTTTAAACCTGCCTCAAAACTAAATTCACTGTTTCGTTTTGCAGCAAGATGCTTCCGGTTCAAATTTTGAAGGACAGCGCTCAAGAAGAGCGTGGAGAAAGCGCTCGTTTGAGCTCTTTCGTCGGAGCGATTGCTATCGGAGACTTGGTCAAGTCTACACTTGGGCCAAAGGGAATGGTAAGAAAGAACCTGAATTTGGAAAAAAAACATGTATATTTTGCTTATAGGACAAAATCCTCATCAGCGGAAACCCAGAAAGTGCCGGAGGAATCAAAGTAACCAATGATGGAGCCACGATTCTGAAGTCCATCGGAGTTGACAACCCAGCTGCGAAAGTTCTCGTTGGTAAGCAATTCGAATCGTTCATAGAATCAATTGCCTTGTTTCAGACATGTCGATGACTCAGGATCACGAAGTAGGAGATGGAACTACTTCGGTGACAGTTCTTGCTGCTGAACTGCTCAAGGAAGCGGAGAAGCTCGTCAATCAGCGTATCCATCCACAAACGATCATTACTGGATACAGACGTGCTCTCACAATCGCCCAAGAGTCACTGAAGAAATCGAGCATCGAGTCGGGCGACAATATCCGGGAAGATCTTCTGAAAATTGCTCGTACAACTCTTGGGTCGAAGATTCTCAGCCAGCACAAAGAACACTTCGCCCAACTCGCCGTCGACGCAGTCATGAGACTGAAAGGATCCGGAAACTTGGACGCCATTCAAGTCATCAAGAAGCTTGGTGGTTCCATGAATGAGTCATACCTCGATGAGGGATTCCTGCTCGAGAAGCTTCCAGGAATGTTCCAGCCAAGAAGAGTTGAGAAAGCCAAGATCCTCATCGCTAACACTCCCATGGATACCGACAAAGTGAAAGTTTTCGGATCAAGAGTCAGAGTCGATGGCGTTGCTAAAGTCGCTGAACTCGAAGCTGCTGAGAAGCTGAAGATGAAGGAGAAGGTTATTTTTATATTCGCACTTTCTGAAACTTTCTCAAAATTTACAGGTTGACAAAATCCTGAGTCACAACTGTAACGTCTTCATCAACCGTCAACTCATCTACAATTATCCAGAGCAGCTCTTCGCGGATGCTAAGGTGATGGCGATTGAGCACGCCGACTTCGAAGGAATTGAGAGACTCGCTCTTGTACTCGGAGGAGAGATCGTGTCGACATTCGACTCTCCTCAAACTGCTCAGTTCGGATACTGTGATTTGATCGAGGAGGTCATGATTGGAGAAGACAGACTTCTCCGATTCTCCGGTGTCAAACTCGGAGAAGCTTGTTCCGTGGTGCTTCGAGGAGCAACTCAACAGATCCTCGAAGAATCAGAGAGATCGCTTCATGATGCACTCTGCGTTTTGGTCACTCATGTCAAAGAATCCAAAACAGTTGCTGGCGCTGGAGCTAGCGAGATTCTCATGAGTACGGCCATCGCCATGGAAGCTCAGAAGGTTGCTGGAAAGGAAGCCCTCGCAGTGGAAGCTTTCGGTAGAGCACTTGCTCAGCTGCCAACGATTATTTGCGACAACGCCGGACTTGATTCGGCAGAGCTCATCACCAGACTCCGCGCTGAGCATGCCAACGGACGGCATAACTTCGGAATCGGTAATAGCATATGGAGAAACTGAAATGAAGATACATGTTTTTCAGATATCGAGAAGGGAGAGGTTGCCGATGTGACAAAATTGGGAGTCATTGAGTCATACAACGTCAAGTTGTGCATGGTCTCATCTGCCGCTGAAGCTACCGAACAAATTCTCCGTGTCGATGATATCATCAAGGCCGCTCCTCGTGCTCGCGCTCCAGATAACCGCCCATGCTAAACAATTGCTTGGAAACCAGTCACAAGATCTTCAAAAACTTTTTTTTCAGCTTTTAATCGAGTGCTTCAAGACAACCGTATCTCGTTTTCCCCTTTATTTTTTCCGTATTCTTCTTTATTGATGGAATTTGAAACATCTTACCTTGCTTTTCCCTTTCTTTATATTTGCCCCCTTTTCAGCCCATTTTTCGAGAATACCGCGTGTTTTTGCTTGTTGATTTATTTTCTTTCAATGAATGGATTGCGATTTTTAGATCGTTTTTGCAATAATTTGAATGAGTTAGCTTCTATCAAACTATTTCTCACAATACTGGAAGAACAGCTGAATAATTGAGCCTTGATTTAGAAGATGTATAAAACCACAGCACGGTTGGTGAGGACGCAAGGCAACTTGTTAAAAGGGATTTTCGGGAAAGGAGGCGACAAAGAAGCTGTCAAACAGTTGACTGTGGAAGAACAAGAAAGTTTACGTAAAACTCTCCCAAGCATTCGTGCCCGAGAATCTTCCCAAGTTCCTGCTTCTTCTGATTCCGTTGTTGATTTTGACGGAGAACTCTTCGACAACCGCATTGATATTGATGCTGTTCGGGCCAGGGGCTTCTTAAAATATGCTCGAAGTTATACTCCAGCTACTGAAATCAAGAGTCAAGTTCTAGAAATCGCTTCTGAGTGTCTCCAAATCGCAGGAGTTCGTTCTGAAGATGTGGAACAGTACAAATTTGTAAAGGGAGATAATTCATTGAAGTTCGAACTGGTTAATCGACTAGGAAAAACAACTAAGCATTGGCCAACCAACGGGAAGCTTCTGCATTTGGAATCTGTGTCGGACGTAGTAAAGTTTTACCAAGAGCCAGTCAAGAATGTTACAAAATACACAGAGTGAGTCGAATGGAGAGAAAGCCAATTTCTATCTGCAATCCTTTTCAGAATGGCACGAGATGAAACCAAGCCGAAAAATGTGTCAATTATGGAGCAAGCTGTTCGGTTCCATCCGGAAGACACTCACATGTACCACGGTGGAGTGACGGCGTTCCCGGGGAGCGGCGGAGAGGTTTTTTCTCTTCGACAGAAGCGACTACTTCGTCAGTTCCAGCCGAAGAAAGAGTGGTTCGATTATGATGATCAGGTATTCATCGAATTCCCGTGGACGAGTCTTCATAAAATTCCTTACAGACATTTGACTACTCTCGACCAGACAAGAACATGCCATGGGATCCAGAGGTGGCCGAACAAATGGACAAGTATACCGACAAACGATACAATTTGAACACCAAACAATTCACGAGAATCAAACAATAACTCGATCTGTATAGTTAGCTTCAGTTGTTGATATTAGAACTTTTTTGTTATCCGTTTTCGTGTTGCTCTGATTTTAGTAGTTTTGAATGTAAAATCTTTGAGAATGATCATCGAAAAAACTTTTTAAAAGTGGATCGCATCACAGACACATCACAGCCTATGCAGCGCAATTCGTATGAAAGTTAAAGACATACATTAAAAGTTCTTGAAAATCTTATATCACCGTTAGAGTGATTCAGATGAATAGAATTCTTTTTCCCGATTCATGAAACCGCAGCAAAACGAGGAAAAATTATTTTATTTCTACCGTAACTTGATTTTCGTGTCGAAACCACACCGCGTATCCTTACAGTTGCTCTTTGTTTCGAAGTCACCATCTTGGTGCGAAGACAAGTTATTTAGAATTGAAAAATACCTTTTTTATTTGTTTTTACATCTTCTCGATGCCCTTTTCGCGAAAATTTTCGGCTTTTTTCAACTGATTTCCTTCACGACGTCACGATTCAGCATACCGTAGTCTTTAAAGGCGCATTCACACCCCTCGGATGGTCTCGCCGCGCCGCGCGAAACACCAACGCCAAAAACCCGCGCAAATTTTTACTGGCGCTGGTCATTTCGTTTTCTTGCGATGTTCGTTACTTTCATCACAGCTGCTCACTCTTTCACTTCGCTCATTCGAGGCGGCTGTCATCCGATGAAAAGCTCGGGTGGTCAAGGGTCTGTTTCCATCTTTTCTTGTTTCATTGGGGCGCGATGATTACTCGGGTTCCGAAAGCTATCTGCAAAGTGCTGGCATCTGATCCACGGTAATGAACATGTTGATGTGCGGCATTTTTTGGACAACTCTGTTGACTTTTCGTTGTCTTTCTCTTTTTCAATTTGCGAATAGGTCTCTTCTCGTTTTTTCGCTTTCTCAGTTGTGAATGCTCAAAAACTAACAATATTAACAATGACCTCCAATTTCGTTTTCTTTAGATAGGAAAATCGCGCCACATTGAAGTTTGTCAACAAGTTTTACCGTTTTCTCTCTTTTCCTTATCAGTTTTTGTTTTGAGGCATGATCATTGAACATAACAAGATTCAGCGATTTCAATTGAGGCAGAGAAGTAGGGCATGCCTCTCCAAACGGAAAGTTAGTGCAAGTCACGTATCTCAGAGGAAAGCAGCTGCGAGGCGCACAGCAGTTGCCTCGTCTCTCTTGTTCTCACTTGTTTTTGATGGGTCCGTTGGCTCCTCTCCCCCTTTTCTCTATTCTAATATCGGGCGTTTTCTTGCTGGGGTTGCATCATCTGAAACTTCAATGCTTTAGATAACTTTTAACATAAATATATTCACTGCGTTTCCATCATCACCGTAGTCTTCTCCGTTCTCGAAAAGGCGCTGCGATTATATTGAACAAGCGCTCAGACCGCTCACAAACATCACCGGCAGCATTTTTCTCTCGGTCTCGTTTCCCTCTGTCTGTCTCGTCAAACTCTTTCGTTTTTCGCGCCGTCTGTCCACGGCGCCGCCTTTCTTCTCGCACTTCTTCACCCCGTTTCACCCCAAACATTTTATCTTTCCAGTAGTTTTGTTTACCAGTCCGCGTTTTTCGCGTTGTTCAACGTAATGATCATAACGGTTTTTCTTACAGGATGCCAATCACCAAGATTCACGCTCGCCAAATCTACGACTCCCGCGGAAACCCAACCGTTGAGGTTGATCTCTTCACCGAGAAAGGTGCGTGAAGAAAATCTTCTCCAAAGTTTGCATGATCTCTTGTATTTATGAAAGTTCGCTTAACGGACAAAATCTGGCTTATAGTTGGATTTCGCTCGTTAGGTCATAGTCTCTGGTGTAAACTCTATGATGCAATTTTCAGGAGTCTTCCGCGCTGCCGTGCCATCTGGCGCTTCCACCGGAGTTCACGAGGCCCTCGAGCTTCGTGATGGTGATAAGGCTGTTCACCTCGGAAAGGGTGTCCTTAAGGCCGTGAGCAACATCAACGACAAAATCGCCCCAGCTCTCATTGCCAAGGGATTTGATGTGACCGCTCAAAAAGACATTGATGAGTTCATGCTCGCTTTGGATGGAACCGAGAACAAGGCCAATCTTGGAGCTAACGCCATTCTCGGAGTCTCTTTGGCTGTTGCCAAAGCTGGAGCTGTCCACAAGGGGCTCCCACTCTACAAGTACATCGCCGAGCTCGCAGGAACAGGAAAGGTTGTACTGCCAGTTCCAGCATTCAACGTCATCAACGGCGGATCTCATGCTGGAAACAAACTCGCCATGCAGGAGTTCATGATTCTCCCAGTCGGAGCTTCCAGCTTTGCTGAGGCCATGCGCATGGGATCCGAAGTCTACCATCATTTGAAGGCTGAAATCAAGAAGAGATACGGACTTGACGCCACCGCTGTCGGAGACGAGGGAGGTTTCGCTCCAAACATCCAGGACAACAAGGAAGGACTCGACCTCCTCAACACTGCCATCGACAAGGCCGGATACACCGGAAAGATCTCCATTGGTATGGATGTCGCCGCTTCTGAGTTCTACAAAGATGGAAAGTACGATTTGGACTTCAAGAACGATGCCTCGGACGCTTCCAAGTGGCTCTCGGGAGAGCAGCTCTCTGAGCTCTACCAGTCGTTCATCAAGGAATATCCAGTCGTTTCAATTGAAGACGCCTTCGACCAAGACGATTGGGACAACTGGGGCAAGCTCCATGCCGCCACCAGCATCCAACTCGTCGGAGATGACTTGACCGTCACCAACCCAAAACGTATCAGAACTGCCATCGACAAGAAGTCGTGCAACTGCCTTCTCCTCAAGGTATACTTTCCTGAGATCCGAGCTAAGCAATCGAGAATTATTTCAGGTCAACCAAATCGGATCTGTCACTGAATCGATCGAGGCAGCCAATCTCTCTCGTGCCAACGGATGGGGAGTCATGGTGTCTCACAGATCTGGTGAAACCGAAGATACCTTCATTGCTGATCTCGTCGTCGGACTTGCCACTGGACAAATCAAAACCGGAGCTCCATGCCGCTCGGAGCGTTTGGCCAAGTACAACCAACTTCTCCGTATCGAGGAAGAACTCGGAGCGGATGCTGTTTATGCCGGACAAAACTTCAGAAACCCACAAGTGTAGATCGCTTGCTCTGTCAAATAAATACTGCGTATTTTCTTCATTAAATTGTATTTCCTGACCCATTTTAGCTTATCTTTCATTTGCATTGAACTCGATTTTATATAGATTATTTATTGTACCATGAAGATTGAGCACAGATTCTAGCTTTTCAATTTCAGGTTTAATTACGAAACCTGAAGCTATTGTTCCTTCTCCATCTACTCGTAGAGGAGTTGTTCAACATTGATATTTTGAAGCTGCTCAAATCATCTGACCACAAAACCATCTAGAAAGTTCGTGTTTGATCTCGCGAAGAGCGACACGATCAGTTGAGATTTTTTGGGCGAACGATACAAAAAAATAACTTCATTGCGCAATTTCCGCTCATTCATGTCTTACTCGGTGCGCAACATGTTTCCCTTATTGATTGAAAATTTTGGCATTCGCTCTCTCGACCTGATGAGGTTGTTTTTTTCGAATTATTGTCGTGAAATGTTTATCTAGAAGTCGTATTTTTAATTCAACATAGCCTTGACCTTCTAACAATTACAACTTTCGAAAAAATGCGAAGACGCGTTCACTCGAAATGTCCCGCCGCGTGTTTACTTTTTTGCGACCTCGAAAGTTCTTTTTGTTGAGCATCAAAAGTTGAAAAAGACTCAGCCGACGATTTTTTTTGCAGACACATCACAGCCAAATGAACAGTCCTGAAGAAAGTGCCGTGAGAGATGTAAGTTGCATATCATAAAATAATGCAACAACATCGTATTTTTTCAGCTTGGCCGTTTCACAATCGCCGTTTTGAATGGCATGGTCGATACGGAGACTTCAGCAGCGGATCTTATCAGATATCAATTCAGCGTGCGAACTGTTAAAGGTTCGAACCTGTTCAAAACGGAACCCTACAAAAATTACCCTTTTCAGATGTAGTTCGACGCGGCAGTGAGGATCCAGAACTGATCAATCAGATTCGTGATCACATTTTCCACCTCGTAATATATTTGAATGAAGAAATCGTCGCCACTTCTGGAAAAGCGACGAACATAGGAATGGAAAGCCGCCATTTCGTCGAACTTCAGAAACGAATGCAATTGATGTACGAAGTGTGGCTCGGAATGCAAGTGAACGAAGCCTACAAATCTGATGAGATCGTTCGGCATATCGACGCCAGTAAAGAATCCATCAAGCACACATATGATATGTGTAAAGGTCAATAAAGATATATGAATATGCCGATATATTTTATCTTATAGATTTCCACCGCTGGAAAGAGCTTCCGAACACTCTCCGTGAGTTTTTCTTGGACGAGAAAGAACAAGTGGCCCCCGTGATTGAAGAAGTCGAACCGACAATGTTTGCACGGGCAGATGGGGTCGTTTCATCAATTGCCCACGAGAAAGCGCAATCCGACGAAGAAGGGAAGAAAAAACAATTCGTTGCGAAAACCGAGAAGGTAGATACCTCATCCCCCAAAAAGAAAAAGAAGAGAAATAATAAGAAAAGCAAGCATCTCAAGTAATATTGGAGACCCATTCATGTACCATGACGGCGAGTTTATCCCCCATATTGACATCTCACATCCTTACCAGCCTTTGTTTCACCAAATTCAAATTGTGATTCTAATTTCCCCTGTCTTATCGTGTCTTTGAATTCAGTATTTAGGTGTTTATTCTTTTTTTGCCATATCCATTCAGTGTTCAAAATAAAAATTTCAGCTTTTACTAGTCTCAAATTTACTCTGAACAGCACCGAACAACACAAATCTGGTCTTTTCCAGGTTCTCAGCAATTATCGCGCCAAGAATCCAGACTACAAAACGATGCGCGAGTTGATTAACGCGAAGACAACGTCCCAACTGGAAGGAATATACTGTGACAGCCTCATCAATCAGTATGTTTGTTTATCCTGTTTCATATACCTAACTGTTCGTTTTCAGATTCATTTCAGTGTGGGATATGGCAATAGATCACGAGACGACGAAGCAAGACGAAAAGTACGCGTTCACCGCTCTACTGAAGAAAGTTTTCCTGATGATGGTGGATAAACGTCGGAATGATTTCGCCATTAAGCTCTTCGACAAGTACAAAAACGACGCCGATGTGTTGCCATGTCTCGAGAACTTTGTCGAGAACTTTGAATCGGGGCTCACTGATTCTATCAATAAGCTACCACTTGATTCTAATGCCTTGAGCAATAATACTGAACTTTTCGAGAAGGCTAAAGCTCCGGTGAGTTAAAAACAGTGAAACTCAACTCAATCCCTTCTTTTCAGATAATGTGGTATCTTCTCGTCTCACCAGCGCTCACCGTTCAGAAACTTCTCACTATCTGCGTTGACAACAAAGGATACACTCCCATCATCAATCGAATTTTCCGTGCCATACCGACTCTGTTCGAGCGCGAAGTTAATCTCACCCCTCTTCCATTCGAGGAACCCGAAAAGAAAGACAAACTATTGATCACGATTCTCCACAGAGTTTTCATGTTGGGTAGAATCAACTGGACTTCCGGTCCTCAGTACGACAACGCTGGAATGATGGCTATGTCATTCGCAAAAGATCGAAAGCGCAAAGAAGGACAATCGGAACGAGCGGAGGATAAGGCTGTGATCGACTTGTACTCCCTGATCACATTTTGCTTCGAAGAACTTCTCAAGGAGAAAAGAAAGCCAACGAGAGCGGTAGAGGTGATAGTGAAGATGCTGCAACGTCTTCTGGCCAATAACAACAATAACCGAATGGCTACGAACTACCGTTTCGGAACGTCGTTCAGAGCAGAAACTGGCAATGTCATCAATACAACTATAGTTATTCGATTGATGTACGAACTGCTTATGGAGTATGATGGACAATCAGCGGAAGTTTGCGATGGGGCAAGAGAGATTCTGAAGTCTATCGCGGGGCGTCTGGATAATGATGGAATTGTGTTCGAGAAAAGCTCCATTGGTTTTCTTACCAGCGAAACCTTCAATGGAGCTCCTTGGTGGATCAAATACTCCCTCTTCTCCTGGTTTTCCGAAGCACTCCAGAAACCCAAAAGACAAGTTCCTTCAGGAGTTTATAAGATCATTCCTGAGCAGTACAAGGATCAATTCGAGCACATAAAGTCTGATGAATCGCACGCTGTAACCGACTGCTTTCTGCGTTCCATCTTCGAGTTGGGACTATTCGACGTCGACCTCGCCATTGACTTGTTGAAGTATGGATACGCGATTAAGTTCGAGGACTCGGTTGTCGAGAGAATCGCACTTGCTTTGGTGGATACTTATGGAAAGAAAATGTCAAAGAGAAACGGAGGACTCTGCATTGGAAAACTGATCATCGAAATTCTGGCCATGTTCGATCCGATTCGCGCGCTGGCTCCACTCAATACATACTGTACCACATACTTGGAAAGTCTGAAGAAAGTGGAACACATTCTGATCCTTTTCACAGCAGCCAGAATCGCAAAGGAGAAGCAGTTGAGTGCGACGAGGATCCGAACTGGCGATGCCAGAAACGCCACAAACAACGAGTTGATGTCAGTGACTACAGTTTCGGAACATCTCGTTGATATATTCTGTGAAACTACAAAGACTCATATCGAAAGAGAGGTATGAAAAAACGCTGTGAAAATTGACTGAACTTGTTTTTTCAGGCCAGCGAAGTCGCTAAAATTCGTCGTGACGCAGAGGCTCTTATTTTCTCTCCCGGATCCACTTCTGAGCATGTCCGAGCAATGATTGAACGTGATGAACGGGAACAATCTTTGACTCTTCAACTCACCATGATTTATCTCAAGTGTTCGCATTTCTGTCGACTGTACAAACAAGTTCCGATAAAACTGCAACAATTGATGAATTCCACTCTCGAGAAGCAATTCGACTCACAGAAGTTGTTGGCTAAAAGAGTAATGGACGAGGTTCTGACAGATCAGAGAAAGGTTCGATCAAATTTTATGTTCAGAAAATGAAACAAGTTATTTCAGACTGAAGTGGTTTACGCATTTGCGGAGCAGAAGGATATGTCAGGTGACCCAACAAAGAAGGATGTGGTGCAACCAGTGAAGCCATCCGAATTGTATACCGCCAGACCAAGACCTTCGGCCGTGAACGTTTCAGCTGAGAATGCAATGTTCAATGATGGAGGTGAGTTGTTGATGGAAGACGTTTGCGCATCGTGATGTGTTGTGTTGTGTTTCAGACAGTCGTGGTGGAAGAGGAAACTATAATCATAATGGAAACCCACACAGGCAGAATTATGAAAATGACAGACCATCGTCATCGCGTACAAGTAATAATAACGATCGGAGAGATTCGTATCGTGGAAACCGGTGGCAACCGGTGAATGATGTACAATCATTTGGACCGAAAGAACGTGCCATCATCTATAGGAACACCAGAAACCAATCGAACTATAATTTGAATAGAGCATCTCCACGGAACGAGACCTCGAGATTTTATGATCAGGAGAAACTTTATTACGACGATAGGCGAACCCCGTATAACCAGAGTTCGTCGGACGACGTTAGAAGATTCTCCGAATCTAGAGATAAAGATTCCAATTATGATTCTCGAGAAAATCATCCTCCACGCTGGAATTCTGAATCAGAATGTGATGATTCTGAAAACAGGTAGAGTTTTTTGTTAGGTCGCTTCGCTTATCCCGTTCTGAATATGAAACCAAGAATGTTGTATCAAATTAACTTTTTTGCAGATTGCTTGACAACACAATTCAATCGGTGCGAATGTTCAACCAACAGCAGCAAAAATTCGCGAGACCAGGCACCTCCAACCCACCGCCGTCCAAATGCCAAGAAGGCAAACAGTCGCAACAGCCAAAGAAAGGGTTCGACAGTGACTACAGGAACAACGGAAACCAGCGCAAGCAGAACGAGCGGAAACCGAGAATCCATTCTTCGCGTAATTCCTGGCGGTGTTGTGAAAATTTCTAGTGAAGTATATTTACAGACTACCACGAGCAAGAAGAAGAAATAAAGCATCGCGTGAAGCCGGCAGAGAGAGACGAACTTGCCGACGCGCTGGGCTTCAATGACCCAGATCCACCACGTCCGAGGTTCAGATATAACTGAACTCCGTAACCTACTCCGTTTTGTATTTCTATCATTCTGTTCATCCTTGTTTGGTCATTACATTCCTCACCTTCACTTTCTGCCATTTTACATGTTCTCGCTTCATTTGATTTCATCCTGTTAGCTCCCTCGCTTTTTCATCGTTATCAGAAAACTCTCGTTTGAAGTAAGGGATAGTATTAGTTCATGTTTCCATTTTCCTCCCGTCAGGGCAATTGGAGTTGTAATGACACCCCTTATAACTTGCATATTTATTTCTGCATGGAATGAAATGTTCATTTTTGAAATCACTTCAAAACTTTTTGTTCGAAGGTCATGTTTCTAGCAAACTGGTTTTGCTTGCTCATTGTTGAGTAGTCGCATCAAGTAATTCAAAAGCAGTGTCAAAAATAGGGGTAATTTCAGTCGTCAATTTCAGCTACTCAGTGTACTATTTTCAAGATGACCAGGCTCATGCTGAAAAACACCTGTCACTTCCTGCTGTTCAAACTGACTCCCACAGATTCCTATCAAAATGTAATCAGTAATTTTTCTAGTGAACATAGTCTGAAACGCTGATGTCCTACTAGCCACAATAGGAGAGATATATTACGTGACTAAATTGCAGATTTAAGACAGATAAAAAGTACATCTGAATCTGAAACTCGAGTGCCCATTTTACCTTGGGCCAGATTATCAGAAAAAGTTCAACTGGATGGATCCCGAAAGTTTTTTTGTCACTTCTATTCTTTTTCCAATATTATCATCACTAGTTTGTTCTAATAAATTTTAAAAAATGGTTTTGATTCTATGGGAGAACAAACTATGTGGGGGGTCGGAGGTTAGTCGGGAACAAGTCGTACAGTAGTCGTACAGTGACTATATGTTAGTCGGAAGTTGATCGGAGCTTGGTGGGGTATTGCAGCCGTCTTGTATGGAATCCGCCTAAAAAACCCTTGAGGCCGACCAACTTGTAATCAAATTGTATATAGTCCGATTACATGATTTCCGAACTACATCCCGACTTTTTTGAGAGAAGATTCTGTGTGAAAAGAAGCCGAATCCTCTCGATTTTGAATTTCGATTCCGTGTACCTAGTATGCAAGGGGGTTGGTTTCTCCTACAGAAGGTTAGTCTACAGAAGTAGAAGTTTTGATAACTTGGAATCAGCGGCTGCCGATCTAGAGTTGGAAGCGCATTCAGTAGTCGATTCTTATCGTTTTCGGATGGGTGTCCTTGACCCATTTGTTTTGGTAGAAAATGTGTACTCTGAGAGCCGCTACCGTCTGTTCTATCTCGTTGTGTTCGGTTTGTGTGGTACACTCTCTCCGGTGACCAGAACGTAGGAATAAGATGGGGGACAGGAGGTCACACGGGACGATATTACGTACACTTCTATGCAGACGGGTTCCAAGAGATTTGGTCTATCAGACTATACCCGACGAAACTCTTTGCTCTGTTTTCTTTAATAGGTGAATAAATGCGTTTTTGGCTGTTTTTAAGGTTTTAATTAATTCCCCATTTAACCATTGGTTATCCACTTTCAACTAGTGTATTTTTGATTCTTTGTTCTATTATTGATTAAGATCGAGTATTACAGAGAGTTTATAGAGTGTTACAGTAGTGATACTTCTTTCCGATACTATTATTTCTCAGCTCATCTTGGGATTTCATGTCTTGAGACACCAGTCCACTTCCTTCTGATTCGATAAAAAATCAATATTCCCGATGACATTTGAGGACGGTGCATACCGGCCTGGTTGGGATTATGATATTGGCCTCCATTTCCCTCTTTGCCATATTCTTTGCCACCCAATAGGGAAACCTGTATTCCAACAACAGTATTGATGTAGCACTCAACCAGAGCCACACTCTTCTACCGGCCTCACTTAAGGACTATTATGTCTCTCGACACTCAAGAAACAGAATCGAACTATGTTCACAAGAAAAATGACATAATTTGATATAGAAATCTGTGGGAGTTCGTCTAAGCAGTAGGAAGTGCCTGTGGTTTCTCAGCATGAGCCAGGTCATCTTGAAAATAAGAGTCTTTTTATCGTCTTCCTGGTTCTTCTCATCCTGAGAAGAAGAAATGTGTGAAGCCAAGTCAGAACCAGAAAATATAGTTTTCACTAGGCCAAGCGGCTACAAGAAAGTGAAAATTATTATTTTCAGAAAGCTATTGAGTATGACTATTAACATACAAAAACGCAGGATGATAGTACTTCTCTTTGCTTCGAACTTGACCATAAATTTGAGGAGGTACCCAGGAATCCATCCAAATTTAATGATTCTTCCAGGAAAGTGTGGACGAACACAATAGTACGCACCGATGCGACGTCTCAAATCGACACGGAATTCGTTGGTTCTGGCGTTGTTGGTAACATTTCTTCTGACAATTGGTACGATTTCGGCCATCAAGGAACCTGATGAAGATTGTGAGTGGTTTCATCATGTTTTTTTTCATTTTCCATTTTCTGAGAGCGAGTCGATGTACGATTACAAATCGAGCTCCTTCTTCACAATCAGTAGTTTGACGTTCGGCGTAGATACTCATATAGAAATATCCGAAAGTGAAGTACAATTTCGTTATACAAAGTTAGCTGCATGGTTCAGGTTTTAAGCAAATCATCGTTATTGTTGTCTGGTTTTCGTATTTAAAGCAATTCGATGAAATCATTTTGAAACTTTTTCAGTGACCACGACTACATCAACTACTGCTACGGATAGTAATATAGTATTCGACGAAGAAGTAGAGGCTGAAAAGGTTTGTGGTTGACTCATTGGGTGAAGGGAGGGGAGGGATGAATTATAAGCACCCCGTTCTTATTATTGTGATAGAAATTTTTTGCAGGATGCCTTCAATTCGGAAAATTTGAAAAAGAAGAAGAAGAAACAGAACGGATTTTGTTCGGGAGTCATCAAAAGAGGTATAGTCTGGCCGGACGCGGAGGCTGGCACGAAATCAAGTGCACCATGTCCAAAAGGTGCCGTCGGAAGACAGTTTTGGGACTGTTCCTCAGAAGGACGATGGGTCACCGAAAATCCAAACACTGTTCAGTGTAGGAGTTATTGGATGAAAGAGTGGAGCAGTGCCGTGTATACCTTGTCGGGTGACGACGATATCAAAGTGGAAACAATATATCCGTCAATGGTTAGTGGTGACTTGCCTGGAGTCATCATTTTTCTCGAAGGTGTTCAAGCAAGCGCAGAAGAGCGTTGGGCTGCTAAGCATCAGAAGTTTTACAACTTGGTGGTTTTCAAAGTTTTGAAACTAATTATTCGAAATCCAGAAGTATGGGAGAACTGGGACGTTGTGAGTAGAAAGGAGTATGAGTCTCGATTATTGGCATGTATGAAAAAAGCGGTGACTTCTACGAAGGAAGCACAGCCAACGCGGAATATGGGAGAAACGATGGCTTCAGAAAAGAGAACACAGTCAACGCCGTTTTCGACAATGGAAACGATAATGATCATGATACTGCTTTCGTCTGGACTCTTGATTGTGTACATTGTGATCGCAACTACAAAAGATCAACTTGCCATCATTGGCGATCATCAAACAATTCTGGAAATGGGACCAAAGATGAGAGCCTAAAAATCATTGATAACGAAGAATGAGATTTTGATACTTGGTGCAGAGAGCAACGAATGTTGGAAGATTGTCGAAGGAATTGAAGTGCATTCTCTTAAAACATTCTTTCCCATCAATGTATATACCGTAAGAACTCAATTATAATGTCACCCCTAGTATAGCGTCATCTCGAGCCCCTGTGAATTTGCATGGGAAGCTCTACTTTTGGCCCGGATCCGAATCCACCACGACCGAGGTTCAGATATAACTGAACTCCGTAACCCACTCTGTTTTGTATTTCGATCATTCTGTTTATCCTAGTTTGTTAATTACATTCCTCACCTTCACTTTCTGCCATTTTACATATTCTCGCTTCATCCTGTTAGCTCCCTCGCTTTTTCATCGTTATCAGAAAACTCTCGTTTGAAGTAAGGGATAGTATAAGTTAACGTTCCCAATTTTCACCTCTCCTGTCAGAGTACATGTTGATTCGTAATTACATCTCTTATACTTTGCATTCCTATTTCTGCATGAAATTAAGTTTTCATTAATAATAATTTTATTGATTCAGGACTATCAGTCACTTATAAAATCAATGTGTTACAAATAAAAATAAGAGTTAGAAATTATGATGGTTTAAAAATAAGAAAGAAGATAAGTTAACATGACTTAAATTAGTTTTAAAAGAAATGGATGAAATCAAGGGGGGGAAGACGGTATTGGGAAGCGAGTTCCAGCTAGATATAACACGAAGAGTGAGAAATTGAGCAGAAAGTTTTGAAGCGTTTTTCAATGAACAGCGAATGTAATATGGATGGCGTCTTAGATGATTATGATGAAACGGGACAATGAATAGATTATGGGCAATTGCAATTTCCCGGGAAACTAGAGTTTTATACATAAAAACTAGATCGGATACAAGTCGACGGTACTCTAAGGATTCTAAATTGTGTTCACGGAGAGCATACCTCCAAATATATGAAATTTTGAGTCAAACACGAAGTCGAAAAAAACCGCTTGTTTAATTTTTCTAAAAATAGTTTCAAAAGATTCCCCATAACAAATAAGGAGTAATGACGTAACGCTTATAGTGCCTTCCAAGACGTTTTCGAGAGATAAATGTCGATTTATAGGTAAAATTAGTGTTTTTTCAACTTTTTCCAGTTTTGTACGGGTAACATTTTCTCAATTCGAGGTTTTTGGATAGTTGGTTGATCTTCCGCAGTGTTTGTGAACTAGTTCTTTCACATTCTCCCATTTGTTACAGTTGAATTTATGTTTCTCGCACCCTCCGCTCACCTTCCAAAAATCCACCATAACCTAAAAACCGAAAAAATTTTGTTTCTCAGAGTCTTCAAATTAGTACAATATTGTTGCTCTCAATTTGTTTTGATGATTTGTGTGCAAAATACATCGAAAATACCAAACTTTCAGGAAAAACGGGAAAGGAGAATACCTGAACAGGCGAAGTGCATATACTTCATTATTCATTTTATTTTCTGCGGAACTTTGATGTTTTTCGATGTATTTTGCACACAAATCACCCCTAAAAAGAAAAAGAAGAGAAATAATAAGAAAAGCAAGCATCCCAAGTAATATTGGAGACCCATTCATGTACCATGACGGCGAGTTTATCCCCCATATTGACATCTCACATCCTTACCAGCCTTTGTTTCACCAAATTCAAATTGTGATTCTAATTTCCCCTGTCTTATCGTGTCTTTGAATTCAGTATTTAGGTGTTTATTCTTTTTTTGCCATATCCATTCAGTGTTCAAAATAAAAATTTCAGCTTTTACTAGTCTCAAATTTACTCTAAACAGCACCGAACAACACAAATCTGGTCTTTTCCAGGTTCTCAGCAATTATCGCGCCAAGAATCCAGACTACAAAACGATGCGCGAGTTGATTAACGCGAAGACAACGTCCCAACTGGAAGGAATATACTGTGACAGCCTCATCAATCAGTATGTTTGTTTATCCTGTTTCATATCCCTAACTGTTCGTTTTCAGATTCATTTCAGTGTGGGATATGGCAATAGATCACGAGACGACGAAGCAAGACGAAAAATACGCTTTCACCGCACTACTGAAGAAAGTGTTCCTGATGATGGTGGATAAACGTCGGAATGATTTCGCCATTAAGCTCTTCGACAAGTACAAAAACGACGCCGATGTGTTGCCTTGTCTCGAGAACTTTGTCGAGAACTTTGAATCGGGGCTCACTGATGCTATCAATAAGCTACCACTTGATTCTAATTCCTTGAGCAATAATACCGAACTTTTCGAGAAGGCTAAAGCTCCGGTGAGTTAAAAACAGGGAAACTCAACTCAATCCCTTCTTTTCAGATAATGTGGTATCTTCTCGTCTCACCAGCGCTCACCGTTCAGAAACTTCTCACTATCTGCGTTGACAACAAAGGATACACTCCCATCATCAATCGAATTTTCCGTGCCATACCGACGCTGTTCGAGCGCGAAGTTAATCTCACCCCTCTTCCATTCGAGGAACCCGAAAAGAAAGACAAACTCTTGATCACGATTCTCCACAGAATTTTCATGTTGGGTAGAATCAACTGGACTTCCGGTCCTCAGTACGACAACGCTGGAATGATGGCTATGTCATTCGCAAAAGATCGAAAGCGCAAAGAAGGACAATCGGAACGAGCGGAGGATAAGGCTGTGATCGACTTGTACTCCCTGATCACATTTTGCTTCGAAGAACTTCTCAAGGAGAAAAGAAAGCCAACGAGAGCGGTAGAGGTGATAGTGAAGATGCTGCAACGTCTTCTGGCCAATAACAACAATAACCGAATGGCTACGAACTACCGTTTCGGAACGTCGTTCAGAGCAGAAACTGGCAATGTCATCAATACAACTATAGTTATTCTATTGATGTACGAACTGCTCATGGAGTATGATGGACAATCAGCGGAAGTTTGCGATGGGGCAAGAGAGATTCTGAAGTCTATCGCGGGGCGTCTGGATAATGATGGAATTGTATTCGAGAAAAGCTCCATTGGTTTTCTTACCAGCGAAACCTTCAATGGAGCTCCTTGGTGGATCAAATACTCCCTCTTCTCCTGGTTTTCCGAAGCACTCCAGAAACCCAAAAGACAAGTTCCTTCAGGAGTTTATAAGATCATTCCTGAGCAGTACAAGGATCAATTCGAGCACATAAAGTCTGATGAATCGCACGCTGTAACCGACTGCTTTCTGCGTTCCATCTTCGAGTTGGGACTATTCGACGTCGACCTCGCCATTGACTTGTTGAAGTATGGATACGCGATTAAGTTCGAGGACTCGGTTGTCGAGAGAATCGCACTTGCTTTGGTGGACACTTATGGAAAGAAAATGTCAAAGAGAAACGGAGGACTCAGCATGGGAAAACTGATCATCGAAATTCTGGCCATGTTCGATCCGATTCGCGCGCTGGCTCCACTCAATACATACTGTACCACATACTTGGAAAGTCTGAAGAAAGTGGAACACATTCTGATCCTTTTCACAGCAGCCAGAATCGCAAAGGAGAAGCAGTTGAGTGCGACGAGGATCCGAACTGGCGATGCCAGAAACGCCACAAACAACGAGTTGATGTCAGTGACTACAGTTTCGGAACATCTCGTTGATATATTCTGTGAAACTACAAAGACTCATATCGAAAGAGAGGTATGAAAAAACGCTTTGAAAATTGACTGAACTTGTTTTTTCAGGCCAGCGAAGTCGCTAAAATTCGTCGTGACGCAGAGGCTCTTATTTTCTCTCCCGGATCCACTTCTGAGCATGTCCGAGCAATGATTGAACGTGATGAACGGGAACAATCTTTGACTCTTCAACTCACCATGATTTATCTCAAGTGTTCGCATTTCTGTCGACTGTACAAACAAGTTCCGATAAAACTGCAACAATTGATGAATTCCACTCTCGAGAAGCAATTCGACTCACAGAAGTTGTTGGCTAAAAGAGTAATGGACGAGGTTCTGACAGATCAGAGAAAGGTTCGATCAAATTTTATGTGCAGAAAATGAAACAAGTTATTTCAGACTGAAGTGGTTTACGCATTTGCGGAGCAGAAGGATATGTCAGGTGACCCAACAAAGAAGGATGTGGTGCAACCAGTGAAGCCATCCGAATTGTATACCGCCAGACCAAGACCTTCGGCCGTGAACGTTTCAGCTGAGAATGCAATGTTCAATGATGGAGGTGAGTTGTTGATGGAAGACGTTTGCGCATCGTGATGTGTTGTGTTGTGTTTCAGACAGTCGTGGTGGAAGAGGAAACTATAATCATAATGGAAACCCACAAAGGCAGAATTATGAAAATGACAGACCATCGTCATCGCGTACAAGTAATAATAACGATCGGAGAGATTCGTATCGTGGAAACCGGTGAATGATGTACAATCATTTGGACCGAAAGAACGTGCCATCATCTATAGGAACACCAGAAACCAATCGAACTATAATTTGAATAGAGCATCTCCACGGAACGAGACCTCGAGATTTTATGATCAGGAGAAACTTTATTACGACGATAGGCGAACCCCGTATAACCAGAGTTCGTCGGACGACATTAGAAGATTCTCCGAATCTAGAGATAAAGATTCCAATTATGATTCTCGAGAAAATCATCCTCCACGCTGGAATTCTGAATCAGAATGTGATGATTCTGAAAACAGGTAGAGTTTTTTGTTAGGTCGCTTCGCTTATCCCGTTCTGAATATGAAACCAAGAATGTTGTATCAAATTAACTTTTTTGCAGATTGCTTGACAACACAATTCAATCGGTGCGAATGTTCAACCAACAGCAGCAAAAGTTCGCGAGACCAAGCACCTTCAACCCACCGCCGTCCAAATGCCAAGAAGGCAAGCAGCCGCAACAGCCAAAGAAAGGGTTCGACAGTGACTACAGGAACAACGGAAACCAGCGCAAGCAGAACGAGCGGAAACCGAGAATCCATTCTTCGCGTAATTCCTCGCGGTGTTGAGAAAATTTCTAGTGAAGTATATTTACAGACTACCACGAGCAAGAGGAAGAAATAAAGCACCGCGTGAAGCCGGCAGAGAGAGACGAACTTGCCGACGCGCTGGGCTTCAATGACCCGGATCCACCACGACCGAGGTTTAGATATAACTGAACTCCGTTTTGTATTTCTATCATTCTGTTCATCCTTGTTTGGTCATTACATTCCTCACCTTCACTTTCTGCCATTTTACATGTTCTCGCTTCATTTGATTTCATCCTGTTAGCTCCCTCGCTTTTTCATCGTTATCAGAAACCTCTCGTTTGAAGTAAGGGATATTATAAGTTCGTTCTGTTGGCGCATTTTTAAAGGCGCGCAGACAGTTCTCAGGATATCTCGCCGCGCATTTGATCTCTTCCCAGTTCAATTTCGCCGCGCGAATTGAAATTCAATTGAATTTCAATTCGCGCGGCGAAATTGAACTGGGAAGAGATCAAATGCGCGGCGAGATATCCTGAAAACGTTGTCTGTGCACCTTTAAAAGTGTGTCAACAAAACGCGAATTTAAAATAGCTTGTTTTGCTTTCTTTAGATGATCAAAAGAGACAAGTACAAAACCGCGCTCATAAGTTCGAGCACTGTTCTGACGACCATCTTGGCGGTCACCCCCGCGAACAAAGTCTGTATGGTCGCCTTCCTTGTTGGAGCGATCGTCACGCTCAACATCCGAATCGCGATTTTGTAAACAGAAAATAATCACTTTTATTTATTCTAAAATACGAACAACTTTCAAAATTATTCAGGCCGAGATTGCTCGTGCTGAGAGAAAAGCTGCCAAAGCCACCGCCGCACCATCTCAGTATTAGTCATTCCTATGTTCCTTATTGTTGGTTTAAATTTTTTCTTCGGACGACAATAGTCTTGTCCAGAATTGTCGGTTTATGTAATGCAATTTCCCTTTGAATAAACGAATCATTGATTCAACTCTTTACAAGAACATTCAGCTCGACTTGCTTCATTGCTAATTAAAGTGATCACCTGTGAAATAAAGACAGAACAATCACAATTCCAGCGTTGTTATTTTCTAGTCAGGTTTGAACAACATGTTTGAATCAAGGGTAAGGGATGTTTGAAGCTTTATGTTCTCAAGGTCTGGCTACAGAAATCTGATAAAACTTCGGATAAAACGGAAAACGCCATCGAAGAAGGGGTTCCAACAAATTCAGTAATGATCAGCTTTCGAGACGATGAGTATCTTCAAAAAGTTGAGAAATCAAAGAGCGTTGAAAGGTTTGAAAAATTGAAAATTGTACTACTTTTGTAAGTGAAGACATTCAGAATAACAAACGAAATGATAGAAAACAACTTACTTCGTTATCCGTTTTTCCATGGCTTCGTACTTCAAGAACTGCAAATAATGCTTCTCAAAACAAACGGAGATTTCATATTGAGAATATCACATCAACCAGAGAGACAGACGAGAGGTCCGAAGAAACTGTCGGCTGAAAAGACTGCTCCAGTCGATCAGAGCACATTGACACGTGTCATTCTCGTTCTTTCCGTCAGTATCAGTTGGGTTCTAATCAACAGAAGTTACTAATATCCACCATTTTTGTAATTGACAATTTTCCTCTTTGAAAATCACAATCAAGTCAGTTATGCCGCGTTTAAGATCATGGGTCCAAAAAAGTTCGAAAATTGCACTAAAATTTAAAAAGTTTTAATGTGACGCAACTCTACGCGAAGTAACTCACTTCACATTCAATTTATTGAAAAATTGTCAACTACAAAAATGAAGATCTAGGGTTGCTTAATACACGCACCGAGTTTTATAGAAATCGAGTGTTTGGAACATACTTTTTCAACTGCTCAAAATTGACTATTTTGCACTGAGAACGGTCAAATTGTATATCTTACTGACCGGTACTGTAGTCCGATTACATGATTTCCGAACTACACCACGACAGTTTTTGAAAGGAGGATTATGTGTAAAAAGAAGCCGAATATTCCCCATTTTTAATCTGGATTCCGTGTATCTAGAGAACACTCCTAGATCTGTTTGGTCTCCTCTCTTCGTCTCGGAAAGTCCGATAGTATAGTATGCAATCTCAGACGAGAAAAAAGTTGCTGCCGGCAGGCTAATGAAAAGTTCCTGCCGTATCCCTACGGCAGGTTAATGTTTTGGGTACCTGCCGGCAGGAACTTTGCTGCCGGCAGGTTAATTTTGGTCGGTGGCTCCGCCCCTTTTCAATTCTCTGTTGCATTCTGCTGGACACGTTTAGTTATTGAAAACACATGTTTATTCATTATATGTCATCAGAACATCAGATAGACTGTATATGTGTAATTTAAGAGAAGATAAGAGAAACGAATGGTGTCGCGAACCATGCCTACTGGCATTATTCACGACCTTAACGGGATTGTGAATTATCATCATGACTCTTCCATTCGTCATCCTTCCACAACCCAATCACTAGGAGTTCACTCCCGAAGGGATAAGTCGAGTCGTCGCGGACTAGGAATCCACCGGCCAGCAGCAAGTGCGCTCCGCCGAACACTTTCGCGCCCTGGCGCCAAGGTTCAACGAAACACCTCTCCACTCCGCACACTCTCTCGCATCTCTAACCTTCCCATTTCTCTGTGTCTCTCATCACTCTCTCCCCCAATTCGGTTGTCCCAAATTACTTCACTCTTCCACACGTGTCGCCATGGCGAACGGTTGCTCTCTATGAAAGAGCGTGACCGCCCGTCTTGGACGACTCGTAACACATTGTCCCCTTGATGCATGTGACCACAGCTTCTAGGTGTTAGTTGTTCTTCCCCCAGCTATTATTCGTGTCTCCCCTTTGAGCCACTTCCCCCAAATCACCACTGAACCACCACCAATCATTCATCTACAATAAAGGAAGTTGGATATCAAAGTGTTACGGATGGGAACTAAGCCACAGACATCAATCTTCTCTGGATCGTGTTTGGGGCCTCACCAGCCACCTAAACCAAACTGCGACATGGTGCATCGACCGTTACGAAGAAATTTTTCGGAAAAGAACCTCGGTGGATTGATGTCACAACGAAATCAAACGCATGCGAGTAGTCAGTGTTTCCCTGTCAAAGCCATATGTAATGGTGATGACAAGGAAATCAACGGCGAAAACAAACAGACTCGAGTGATATGCAGTACGGATAACAACTGCTCAATGGAAGGCGACACTACACAACGACGACGTCTTCATGCGAGCAAAAACCAATAACATCTTCATCATTATACCATCGTTTCGTAATGATGTTTCTTTGAGAACCTAATGAAAGGCAATCAAAGAAACAGAATTCGAAAGTGCAAGGTGTCACAGTCATTACGTCATTGTCCCACCAATTATCGATTGATTGCCGGCGCCGCCTACGACCACAGCAACCATCACGCTACGTCAAAAAATCGATAATGGGATAACAACGCATCAAGTCAGAACAATATTCGTTTCGAAATGAAGTCCCCTTGTGAACCCAACGTGTGGGGATCAAGGAGGCAGTAATTCGAAAGCGCGAAAGAGCACGCAGCAATCCATAAGCCACCCAACCGGACGCATTCAGTGCGAAAAAAGCAACATCATCGGACCAAAGCTTCTCCACCCATTAATAAGCATATCGCAAGGACAAGGGAGAAGCCAACGTGCATGAGATGGGAACCACCGAAGGATCGCCAACTCCAGAGGATCGGTTCAACGCAAAGATGTCGTCTCGAGATGGAGAGCTGCAAGTGTCGGTGTTAAAACCGAGCCGTGAAACACGGAAGTCGTCGCTTGGGAGTTTGCCGACACAAACAGTGGCAACAAGCGGCGCACAGAAGAAGACGTGACAGCAGAACGGGAAGTGCACGTCAACGCAACTACGATGAGGATTCACCGCCGAACACCGAAGGATTAGGAGGACAGACGCTATCCTCAGCCCACAGCAACTAGTCTTAGATTATTAAGCTTAATCATTGTAGTTTCCCCACAGTACACTTAGGTAGTATCTTATGTCATAAGTTACTTTTAAACCTTCCTTAATGCTGCGGCATTAAAACTTACTAAGTATACCCCCCTCATTAACTATTGTAGTATTCTTTCATAGCAAGGCAGTACAGGTAACTCAGCTGTCAGTTTAAGTACTCCTAGCGAAGCAGATGCTCAATGTGTAACATCATTTGGCCATGGTGTCTAGCGGCGAGCGTTAGCTAAGCTAGTCTTCTAGTATTACCCATTCTATTAATTAGGTAAGGATCATATTGATTTGGTCTGATCAACCAATAGGTATCTTTCCTCCTTCTTCATTAGTTTCTGGTAGGCTTCAAGCTTCACTAGTAGTTTACTACAATTAGTTCCCCCCACATTCAATTATGGGATACAAAGAGATTTCCATGGAGGCCCATTATGCCAGTACGAACTTGGATGCGCCGATGGCCCCCGAACCTTCATGGAATATTCGTGCCTTCATGACGTCGCTCCACAAGGACAGTTCAATCGATTACGGAACTTCGGATGCGACGACATGGAATAATTCGCTGCTGGCAGGTTGCAGGAGCAGCCACAGCGAATGCAGCAGTGGAAGAGCTAGCTGTGAGCACGGAGCTCAATCAGGATGGCACTCGATTTGGAAATTGCCGAATCGCCATCTCTCTTCCGGACGAGACACATGCCGTCTTGAAACAACACATGGATCAGGAGCGCGGCTCTCCTTCTACATAATAGCCGAGGGTTCATGGACTCCACACTTCAAATAGTCCAACAAGATGCACGACTCTTCAACAGCAACAACAAAGAAGGAGTCAAAACCAAAGAGCTAGAAGAGGCTCAAAACATCAGCAACTCTCAAACCAGCCAAAGAAGCAAAGCCGCCAGATGAACGATGAAGTCAACACAACGACGTCAGGAGTCAATCGGGACGGAAATCTTCGCCTGTCATGCACGGCTCGCAAGGCTCGAGCAGATCGTGGCAGTACATGGCAGAAGCTTCGGATTCACAGGAGTAACCAGTGATCCGAAGGACAATCATCCATCACACTTCACCATCTTCGCAGCGATTTTCATTCAAAGTCGCTCACTAACTCAATCATCCTTCTTCCTGAACTCGATGAAGTGACGATGCTCAGAACCTTCGACGAGCGCATTTCTCATGGTAAACACCAATGTCTGGTCAATACCACGAAGATGTCGCGAGACGGAGTCAACGATGCTTTCGAAACCGGTGGCATGTTCAAGGAAGAATATCAGATCGGGAACAGCAGGTCAAGCCAAGGCACAGCAGGAGACCACAGCTCTCGTTCAAGTGGCATTGCCGCAACCAATGGAGGAGGCAACCATCAACAACCCGAAGAATGAAGTCACCGAGCAACTTGAAATGATCAAGTCACTCAATACGATGATGGAGCTACTTCTTCTAATGGCCCAGCATACCAAGAGATGACCAATGACAGGAGACGTTTCGCGATGAGATAGCAAATCACGTCAATACGACTGGAATGCGACAGATCATCGTCGAGTTGGAAGCTGAGAAGTCGCTGATTAGTTCGGCTTATCGGGTTTCCAAGAGAGACGCCAATGTATGGTTGACCTCTCGGGAACACCGTGAGCGACTCATACCACAGCTCAAAACACTGGCATGAGCAACAATGAAGCGATTCTTCAAGGATACTTTGGATTGGAGCAACAGCGAAATGGAATACAGTTCCAGAGTCAACTACTCCCACAATCAGTTGTTCACAAGCCAAGGAGCCGTCCAAATATGCGGTGAATAGCACGTAGGAGCTCTACGACTTCGCGGACGTCGAGGATCTGGAAGAACAATAGTTGTTTCAATGCTCAGGGGCCGAAACCCCCGAGTTCAAATTCGTCAACAATTCTAATCCAATGTCCAACCACAGCTTCGCCCCCCAATCAACTACAGCAGCTCCCCCAGTCAACACCTTCCAACGTCCCCATCATCTCAGTGAAATCAAGCATCCCCCCATCTTCATCGTCTACCCGTGTCTTCAACACATCCCCATCAACCTGCAACGACACCCACAGCAAAAGCAATCTCCATCTTGATACCCTTATGGTAAGGGAAAAGAAGGAGATATGCAATTGCGAACCGTCCTCCTCCAAACCCCAGACCTGATCAACACTCATCAGTCCAGTCAACATCCGCGTCCCAACAATTCGTCCAGCAAAGATCCGCTCAGCAACCAAGGCTTCCCTCTTGATTCCGCAAAGTCGTGGGAAAAAGATGGAAGACGGTTGCAAAACGGTGAGAAGAGCAGCAACGAACCGTACAGAGTCTGTAATCGAACTTCTTCAACCCCAATGTTGGGAGAGAAGAACAGAGACCAGCAGACGCAGCACGTGTTTACATGTGACATCTCAACGTCAGAAGAATTCAATGCAAAAACCGACTTCCCTGACAGCAGCTCTATTCAGGATACTCTTATCAAGTTATCCATCAACAAAATCACGGACGTCGATTCCCAGCTTCCATTCATGCAGCTTCGGACACCCAAAGGAGGAAAACTCATCGCCTTAGTGGATTCTGGAGCGCAGACAACAATCATTTCAACTACAGCTGCGGAACGACTCGGATCGGAACTTCTCGGAGAAAGAATGACAGCATACTCTGGATTCGTCTCCGACACTGGACCGTCATGGACCAAGTTCTACAAACTGGATCTGATCGACCTTAACGGAAAATCATGGACGACAATCGTGCCAAGCTTTCACCGCATGAACACCAAATTCCGTGCTCCTGACCACAGCCCAGAGGACATCTCCTATCTGCAATGGAAAGAGATGGACTCCGAAGGAATCACAAACCTTCAGGAGTCAGATGGACAGTCTGTCGATCTCATTCTGGGCAACAACATTATCAACAAAATCAGGAGACTTCGGAAACCGGACATGACATTCCTGCCAAGTGGAAGAGCCATCAAGAATGTTCTTGAATGATTCATTCAACACCCGCCGGTAGCAGACGACTCGTGGGTACCCATCAGCGACGGAGTCAACGGGAACTTGTTGGAACACACCAAGCAAGTGTTCGTGCACACGGTCGACACCGAAGATCATAATCTTCAGTCAAGAGTCTCCGTGGACCAAAGTAAAGTTTCGTCAAAGAAGCTGGACAAACGACTAGAACAGCCATGGAGTGTGGAGCTTCTGGGAATGGAACTGTCCACAGCAATACAAGATCGAGAAACGCTTCATCAACAATTGATCGAAGATTTCAAGAAATCTGCGATCATGGACGAAGACGGAGCGATTCACGTTGCCCTACCTTTCAACGGAAGGCAAAAGGACCTCGGCACCTACATGGCCATTGCAGAACGGAGACTAGCAAATCTCGTGGAGAAACAACTTCACAAGCCAGAAGACCGCGAAGCCTACAACAACTATTCCTTCAACAAGAAAGATCTGGAACACGTCCAGGAACCAAGACTCACTAGCTCATAAAGAACCAGGATGTCCGAGATACTTGAAGGCTTCAAGAAGAAACTCATCTTTCAATGTGGCGTCGCCAAAGACATCATCACCGAAGGGAACACCATGCTGGAGACTGACCACAGCTACGAGTCTTCAGCAACCATCGACGTCATACGGAGGTGGAGCTTCTTCTTTCCAACGACCCCAGCAAATCAAGTGATGTCCAATCACAGAAGACGTTGTGCGATGAGAATTCAAATCACGTCTTAACGACTGGAATTGGCCAGATCATCGCCGAGTTGGAGGAAGCCGAAGTCGCTTGTTAGTCTGGATTGTCGGGTTTCCCAAGAAAGACGCCAAAGTATGGCCGACCTCTCGGGAACACCACAAGCAATAGAGACCATCGCTCAAAACACCGATATGAGCAACAATGGAGCAAATCGTCTAGAAGATTCCGGATCGGAGCAACAACAACCACATCAGTATGCTGCACGTTATGGAGATCCCATGATTCAAAGCCCAAGAAGTGCTGAGATTCTTGGAGAATCTGATAACGTCAACCATCGTTTGCCAATGAGACGTCGAAGCATAACACAGCTGCCGAATCAACTGTCAAGGCTGACCATTAATCAACCACAGTACGAGCAATTGTACAATAAGCATCAGCACAAATTCGGACCACAGCTTGCCAACGATGTGTCGGATGCAAATGGGTTTCATCCAGTCGGTCGACAACAACCAAATGAGCAGCGTTCTATTCCGTGCGGTCCCAACCAAGGAACCCACCAATACGGAAGTGTTTATCAAGCTCCAGGCTCAACGATGAAACACGCAACGTTGGATATGTTTGGATCAACTCCAGAAGAAATCAGGATGAACATGAAGCTCGAACAAATCAAACAGTCGGCGAAGACAGCAGTCATTGCAACACTTTCTCCATTCAGTGGAGACGAGACAGAATGGCCACCCTTCATAGGACAATTCGATCTAAACGTTCACTCCAACCCGTTCATCGAAGTGAGCTGCAAGCAGACCATCCTAATGCGATTGCTCCCTAAGGACATCGCACTGCAACATCAAACCCTGTACGCGAACGAGGAGTCCTACACGATGATTCGCTTCAATCTGGATCGTCAGTTCAACAGACCGAAGACTCAGAAGTTGCTGATCTACCAACAACTGGAAAACATCGTCTTCCCCGAAGATAACTGGAAAAAGCTAACCAACATGCTCAACAGTTACTCGACCACAGCTCACAAGGCCATGATGTACGGAATCAATCCAGACGACCCGTACTTCATCATGAAAACAACAGTCAAGTTGCCACCAAAGATCAGGAAGGATGTTTACAGAAAAGTTGAGAATGGTGGCCCATCATTCATCGAACGCCGCTCATGACGCAGTCGCTTTGAGGCGAGGATTACTTCTCTCGGGATGTACGCCTACGAACAAAGCTAAGAAAGTCAACGTCCCAACGACGATTCCGATAAATCACAAAGGACGGATACAAGATCAACGTGATCAAGAACGGAAAGAAGCAAGAAGGATCCAGCCAAGATTCCAGAAGCAACGATTCGTTCCACCGCCGAAGGAAACACCGGGCAAGTACTGTGACGATCCAAGTCACAATGCTCGCGAATGCAAGTTGTCAGTGGATGTCAAAATGCAGATGGTTCGAAAGGAGGATCTGTGCTTCAACTGTCTGTCCAATAAACATCGTCTCCGGTCGGGTCATGCGAAGTACAGCTGCATTCATTGCAACAAACGTCATTTCTCAGAACACTGCCAATCGCACCAAAAACGAGACAATACCATGCTCGACAGCTCACAACTCGTGGACTTTACGGACGACGAGGATCGGGAAAGACAGCTGTTATTTCCAGGGGAAGGGGCTGAAAACCCCCCGAACACTAGTCAACTTCATCATGACCACAGCTGCCGAAACCCAACTTCCAAACTTCATTCGTCCAAGAACCCCATCCACGCATTCAAAGCCACTCAAAGCAAAGGCAATTCTAATTCTGATACCTCAAGGACGAGGCAAAAGAATAGAAACCTGCAGATGCAGAAATTGTTTGGCGAAGAAGTTTATCGACATAATGTGCAGAGCAACCCGGATCAGAGTGCAGCTAACAAGTCACAGATGCCGATTCACAACTGCCGTTCAGGCAACTTCGGACGCCAACGGGAGGAACTCTTCTCTCACTGGTCGACACGGGATTACAAGTAACGATAATTTCGACCAAGTCGGCCTAGGAACTAGGACTGAGATCAATCGGAGAACAGCTGGCAGAAATCGTGGGATTTGTTGCCAAGTCAGGACCAACATTGACCAAGTTCTATAAGTCGGACATTGTCGATCGGAACGGAAGGGTGTGGACCACAGTAGTGCCCAGTTCGACAAGATCAACACGGAGTTCCGAGCACCAAGTCATTCCAAGGAATACATCTCCTTTCTGAAAAGAAAGAAGTGGGATATCAATGGAATTACGAACCTTCACAAGTTCGATGGACAACCAGTCGACATGATTCTGGGCAACGACATCATCAACAAGCTCAGAAGATTTGAGACGTCACGCACGATAATTCTACCCAGTGGACGAGCGATCGAGTATGTCACCATTGGATACATGAACCATCCACCAATGGCAGAAGGATCATTAGCTCCCATCGGCAATGACGTTACAAGTTGCTCAAGAAAACAAATTGTCTACGAATCCATCACATTCAAAGGAAAGATCATCAACGTTTCAAGTGCGAGCCATTCAAAACCTTCCGGCGCCATGGACCAAAGATTCTTCAGAACCAGAAGAAGATGTGGACCAAAGAGCCGGAAAACAAGGACATTAACAAGTTCTCGAAGGACCGAGAACGCAACACCTTTCGTGGCACGAGCAAAGTGTCAATACATGAAGTCAAGGACGACGAGAGTGTATTGACCACTGCAAGTGTCAAAGAGAAGTTTCAAATCAACAACTCCAATCAAGGAGGAGTCAACGTCGAGGAGATAATGGTACAAGTGTCGGACGTCGAGAAACAAAAAGGTTGCAAGACCCGGACGCAGAACGACTACCGACCACAGCTGAAGATCAACATCCCTCGCAATGTGAGGAATTGTGGCCATCAGTCAGAAAGGACATATGAAGCTTACGTAAAGCTGATTATGACCCGGAAGCCTAGTGGTAGACATTATCAAGAAAAACAAGGATTGCAAGGAGCCATTGACATCCTGATAGTTGTCCTGCAGATCCAGGATAATTCGAGTCAGTTCTACTTCGGAATTCTTTGTGGATCCCAAATAGAGCTAGGACACCAAATAAGGAATTCAAAGGAAATTCAATGGGCGACCATTGACAACTCAATCAACCAGTCAAAGCAGTCTTCGATCCAAGGAAGAAGTACATCAAGGACAAGCAAACTCAACATCAAGAAGTCACGATTGACCACAGTCAAACGGGTCGAGAAGGACGTCGAGCTAATTGCAAGTCGTCGTCGTCTTCCAAAGAAAGATTCCAGTGATGCAGGTCGCGGTTCTANTTTGCAAGTCGTCGTCGTCTTCCAAAGAAAGATTCCAGTGATACAGGTCGCGGTTCTATGAGGACAAAGTTGTCCATATTAGTTCCTGAACCAGCAACACAAGTGGATCTGAAAACTCTACGACCATTCCAACAAAGGAGGAAGAAATCCAAGGATGTTCCAAGGATTTCCGATACCAGGGATAACAGGAGAGATCAAGCGAGGATGCCAGAGCGATATTCACAACGCCTCATCGAGATCAGTCAGGATGGGAGGAAGATGTCAAATCTACTTCTTGCAGAAGTAGATTCCCCTCCGCCCCCCAGTGTCGCGAACCATCCCTCTGGGATAATTCCCGACCTTCAACAGGATTGT